>VOMN01055647.1:0-55226 GCA_014899125.1 Orchestia grillus
TCTAATCTGCACTACTAGAGAACTGAGCAAAACCTTTAATGTAAGCCATTTGCCTATATATTGGGAAATAAAAAGACTTGGCTAAGTTTCAAAGGCTGGGAAATGGGGCATACACAATTTGTCAGAAATCAACAGTGGGTGACCTGTTGTGTTTCACTGTGTTCTTATAAACTTCAGGCACCTTTTTTAAACTAAATCATAACTGGCAACAAGAAATAAATCCTTTACAATAATTTTAAATTAAAAAAAATAGGGATTGGCCTCCCTATTTTGGGCCTAATAGGGAGGCCCCTCCAATTTGGGTCTGCTGACGGTCAGCAGTAAGCAAAATAGGAAAACCCTTTTTGGGGCTTCCTTTGATAAACCTTTTGAAGGTAGGAAGATAGAAAATGTCATTCAAGTCCCTAAAGTCTAATGAAGATATTAGGTAGGCGGGTCATTCAGAAAATTAGTGTTATTCCAAAATATGCTACTTCTGCATAAACTTGCTGAAAATTTTCTCTTTTGTCAAGATTTTAATGCAAACACTAAAAACTGTATCAATCACACTCTCCACCCCTGTCGCCAGTATAATGAGTCATTGCAGTGAAGCTCTGGTCATAAATGTGAGGTCTGACCTTTTGAAAAATGAGCCCAAGATCAACATTCTGCTGCTAATTTCTAAAATTGCACCCTGCTTGTAGAGTGTGGGTGGAGATACAGTTTTGCAAAAGTTTGACTGAGTACATGAGTACATGTGTTAGAAAAAATTTGTTTCCAATCAAATGGATCAGTTTCAAATGCCAAACACTCTTGTAACATGATGAAATGAAACATGTTATTCTTTGTCATTTTTTTCATTTTTTAAAAAGAAATGAACTATTTGAAAACATTTATTTTGTATCCCTTTAATGGGCATAGAGAAGGCCATAGGCAATAGTCAAGTTTATCGATCCTATGCTATGGACAAATATAGGATAAATAGGTAGGAAAGAATCTGAAGCAAAGAAGGAATGATTTGGGATAATACTGAAAGTTCTAATGAATTCATAGCAAGTTCCGGAACTATATCACTTGTGTGGAGCCTTTATAAGCATAAAAAATTCTTGAAAAAATATGAACAGTATTAGCAACTTATCAGTAAATATTGATGATAAGAAGCTTTAAAAAGTCATTCTTTAAGGTATGGTGATAATCAGGAAAGTTGTGAAAGTATCAAAAGATTAATTCTGTTAAATGTTGCTTATGTTCCTTAGTCATAATTGTCAGTAAGAAGTTTGTGTATGAAAATGCAAAAAACAATTAATTGAAATATGAAAAGTTTGAATAATTTTAGGCATATAAAGGTTCAATTGTATAAACAGTGTACATATGTTAAATTTGAATTAGTTTAGTTTTTGTAGTGGAACACAGGATTCATAATCTTCATTTTGATTTGCTATTAAAAACANTTTTTGCATCAAACAATACAATAGTTAACTGCTATTTACTGTATTTCCCATTTTGATTATATAAAAAAATTGTGCTACAAGATTTAGTTCCACAACTTGCTTCTCTCTGATTTTCACTGATATCAAGTGGAATATATGAACATTGTGACCAACTTAAATCTAGTGATATTAAAACAACAGATTTGGTAATTTTATGTCAACTCTCTTCTAACCCTTCCCCCCCTCAGGGAGCATAGGATAGACAATAGGGTTAAGTTAGTTTGATTTGTTTATTGTATGCTATAGGGGCTAGTGACCTCTGGGGGTTCTGTTAGGTTTCCTCGGCTATTGAAAGGTCTTTGGGACTTTTATCTTTTTTGCCCACTTTCTTTCTTTTATTTTCATGACTTCTCTGCTAGCTCTTCTTGATCTTTTCTTCCTCTTCATTCTTAATTTACTTTTTCTATATACAGGTGATCCTGTGTGGGAAGTTGGGGAGCACAGTTCAACACATCTTATGCATGGATACTTCATTCAGAACTATAGTCTGTTTTAAAAGGTTTCTTCTCTTTGCTCTCTTTAGACCATATTTTATCTGGATAGAGAGCTTTAAGCCACCTGATAATCAAATCTAATTTTAACTATTTGTTGTGGAGTGGTCACATATTCAACCTTGATAGCTATAGTGATTTGTTTTTAATGTTTGATTTTGAGTATTTATTGAAAGTTTTTATTTTTGAAATGAGTCAGTGTAGTGTGGTGCTTGAAACATTGTTTTGCTCTGTGTGCTAGTTCCTGCCAGGCATTTGTGGCACCTAATGAGTGAAGTGATATATTATGATCAGGTGCAGTGCTGATGGGACTTCTATGCGAGGCTCATCACACTGTCCTCAACAAGTCTTTATTACTTTGGTACAATAATAATATTTTATTGTTATTTACTAAGAGTGTTGTTTGTTATGTCTTATCATTAAAAGCAGGTCTATTTTTTATTAGTTGAGAAAATTTCTAGGTATCAAGATATTATAGAGTATGAAGGTGATAGGCACTTATTATGATATACGAGTGGAAAAGTTCTTTTTACTAAGGTACCTAAGTAATTCAGACATGAATGGGTGTAAGAAGGGACCTTGCTGTATGAGAAAATCATGGAAAACTCAAATTTATAGATTAAGGACTCAAAATTTTATTGTTAGATTTTTGCATTCTACCCTAATGAGACATACTCCTTCTTAATATACCTAACTCATCATTCCAAATCCAATCTATTTTTTTCAGCACCAGACTCTGCACATTTTGAGAATATTGCCCATAAGTGAATTGAATAGAAAGTATATATTTATGCAATCAAAGGACTAAAACTGCTTGCCATGAGCTCTGCTGTCAGGTCAGAAGTCAGCAAACCTGAAGATGAACTGGAGCTCTACGACAAGGGCATGCCAGAGCCTCATGCTCAGCGCAGAAGCCAGTCAAGGAGTGCCAGCCGAAGCCCTCGAGACCATCGCCCACAAAGGAGTCCTGATGACGAACGTCGTGGATACTCACCTGCCCGGCAGGCGTCTCCAGCCCGTCGCTTCATTCGACCGGTGTCTGGCAATTACGGCAGTGCGGGGGGGAACAACAATCCCAGAGCTCCTGTCATTGACGTGCTCAGCAAGTTCCCCATGACGTGTCACTTCTGGAAGAACAATTCTTGCATCAAAGGGGCAGAGAAGTGCAGCTACATTCATGGCTTTGTTTGCAGAGATGATCCAAACTGCAAGAGGGGCAATGCCTGCAGGGATGTGCATGTTAAGCTTCAAAGATTTCAAAAGGTTGGTTGCTGAGAAATACAGTACTGTAGTGCAAGTTTGCTTTTTACTTGCAGTGGTACAAGTGATATAGCCCTTGCTTGTTTCATTTTTTATCTAGAAATTCTAACGATCAAATGTAATTTGGTATCTTATTCTCACCATGAATGATTTCCCAGATTAGTTATATTTATTGTCCTAGCTAGTTTGAAATTTTAATAATTATTTCTGTGAAAAATGCATCCATTTGAGGGGATTTGTATTTCTCGTGTATGAAATAATCAAAAATGTTTTAGTGCCAAGTAATTTTGAATTGGGTATCTATTGATCTAGAGGTGCTAAGCTGCTTAAAATTTACATGCGTTGTAATCTATGTATGTTCTTTGCTGAGCTCTACCTATTCTTTATGTATTTTATATAATAATTTAATATTTTCATAAAAATTCCAAATATTTTACACATGTCAACTTATAAAACTGTTATGTAAGAAACAAAATTTTTAAATTCACTTAGTAATACACTGCATTTCGGTCATACACTGCACTCCAGTTACTACTAATATTAAGCCCTACCAGTTATTACAATATTCTGTATGGACATTTAGGCTTGTCCATCTTGACTGGAGAAGTTACTGTTAAAACAATTAATGGTGCACTGAGAAAATTCTGTGCTAAAACTGCAGTGGGGGCAACTGTGCCCTAGAATAACAAAATCTAACCAAACCTCAAAAAGAGTTCTTTGAAAAGGTGTACCATTACTATATAATTTAAACCATTTGAGCATTGCTTGATTCAAGTTTACTTTGGTTTTATTGGTGGTTCAAGTCCCCTCAGGGGACATATGATACAATTAGGTTAACACGGTTTGTCTATCATAAGCTATTGGAACTGGCAACCCCAGAAGAGCATTGTTTGATAACCCCAATAGGCCTTAGAAACTCTATCTTTTGTGTCCACTTTGCTTCTTTCAAGTTTCACACCTTTGCTGTCTCTTTTTTGTCTTTTCTTCCTCTCCATTCTTAACTTGCTGTTTCTATGCTCAGGGGATCCTATGTGGGAACACACCGTGTGTATCGATTTCATGTTTTCTGTGGTCCATGCTAATTGGTTCCTTCTTCATGCTTTCTTTGGATCATGTATATTGTGGATAAGGAGCTTTAAATCCTGACTGTTAATAATAATAATACTAATAATAATGGTAATAATAATAAAAATGAAAATAATTTTATATGAATATGAATAGTGTTATTAGGCATTTTTAGTTGACCCATCTTTGAGCTTCCAGTTCTTGGAAGCATGGCTATTTTTTGCTAAACGGAGTCTGACTTTTTTACCACGTCTTCAATAATCAACTGTCCGGCTGAGATGGCTGCGTTTAGGTGGCCAAAGTGATGAATAATTATTGATGCTTTGGCAGGGGAGTTAGACTGGGAATAAATTTCATGCTGTTCATGGCTTGAGCTACAGTTTTTGTGGTTAATTAAAATAATTTCTTTGCAGAACAATCCCAGGGATCAACGAGGCCGGATGTTTGATCATAAACCTGGCTATGGCGTTGGGTATCGCCGCGATGATGGCTACATGCGCCCCAATAGAGGAGGTCGAGGAAACTTCCATGCGAGACGATTCCAAAGAGAAGACCATCGATCTTTTCACGAGTCCGTGCCTCGGCGGTCCCGAGAAAGGGAGTCTTGGAATGACGAGTACCGCAGAAACCAGGCGGAGCACAGAGGTAGGGAAAGACTTAGAAGTCGTTCTCGTTCCCGTGAGGAAGGTCAAATTAGACACCGAAGCAGGACTCCCCATGAGAAGTATGACCGATATAGAAGTCGTTCTCTATCGAGGGATGGACGGACTCAAAGGAATAACAGTCGTTCATTATCAAGAGAACGTCATGAGAGGTATGGGACTCGCTCTTTGTCTGCTGATAAGAGAAGTTACAGAAGCCAGTCTCGGTCTCCGAAACGGAGCAGATCTCACTCGAGGAGTCCAGGTCGGGAAAGGCGCAGCAGCAGTAGGAGCAGCAGCCGTCGTCGCTCCAGCAGCAATAGCAGTCGAGATGAAAGCTTCAGGACTGGAAAACGTGACCGTCGGAGTCGCAGTCGCAGTTCCGGGCACGTTTCTGGTGGAAGTCGAGGCTCCAGCGTGGATTATAAACTCCACTCTCTGCTGGACGGTGGGCGGGACGCCGTGAAATCGCAGCATCTGCCAACTGACGCCAAAAACAAAGAAACTCTTGCTACCATGGATCCAGATAAAGGTAAGTCTGTGACTATCATTTCTTGCGCATAGCTTTTTTTTTGGTGCATTGAGTTCTGGAATACATGGTGTACAATATTTATTGTAAGTGGCTGTTGGACTTGTATAGTTGAAATAATTGCTGTGCATGATTTTGAAATTGCGACTTTTGTTCAATATATTTCATAGTTTTTCCATGGCTTTACCATAAATTTTTGAATTGCTGCATTGGGATGTGTGGGGGAATTTTGCTCAAATTTTAATTTTGTGGTGCAATCACAATTGCTTCATTGGACGAATAGATGTATATTTTACTCTTTTTTTTTATTCATTGCATTGCTCTTAGATTTGATTTTCGTGGGTAAGCATTGACGTCGTAGCCAGCAAACTAATGTAACTTTAAGCATAGCTACGACTAACCGTAGATTTTGGTTGTAGTTTTTGCGCATACCTTGCTATGATGGGGTTGGGCTTGCAATGAAGTTGTGATCTCGAGGGTTGAACTGTGACGGTAACGGCTAGTGTTGACCTTTTGATTAAATATATGCATAATGGAGATACGTACCTATTGCATGCTCGCCGATGTTCATTTGATAAAACTGTTGTTTTATTCTACAGCTACAGAACAAGAATTTGCTACCACAAAGTGCATCGCTGCGTCCATGCTTCTTCAGTTTCACTGCAAAAAAACTTGCAGCTTCTTCGTCGTGATGCAAACGCCGTTTTCCATGTATCACTCGGTGTCTACCTCCTCAGGAAAAAATTACTTGCACTGTACTTCTTCTAACAGGACTTGAGAAACCGTACAAATTTCTCCCCCTGCAGTTAAAAAAACATCTTTAAAAGTTTTTGAAAGGCGACGGTCCGTGGAAAAGCTCAACCCATTTTCCGAGAGTTTATGATTTCTTCTTCGCCGTGGAAAGGTTCTCCCTTGGATATGAGCTTGCTGCTGCTCTTGCTTGTCATATTCTTTGTATGTCTATGAGATCTATTTTAGATTTTGCAACTCTGCTGCTTGACTGGAAATTAATTTACTTGTTTTGTGGTGCAGTTTTTGAATGCTTTCGTTGGTCTCGACTTTCAGCGGCAAGTTTGCTCAAGGACGACATGGAGCTGAGTGAGGGCACCATAGAGAAGCTCATGGACTCCATCAAAGCCAAAAACAAAGACACTTCAGCCGAGCAGCATAAGACCAAAGGCAGGCGTCACGAGAAGGACCACGAGGAGTCTCAAAGGCCTGTAGTTTTTTACCTTTTGTTGTCTAATGATCCATTTCTAATTTTGCTTAGCAGTGCTGAGAGAGTGTTTCTACCTATCTCTAGGTAATGTAGAGTTGTAATTTCTGATGAGTGGTCAGGTGCAGTGGCAGTAGGTTATTTGTTGTTGTGGTTTTTTCTTATTTTTGCCAATTGTTAATGGTAGTTTGTTATATAATTCTTGTTTGTTTTGTCAAAGACTTCCATGAAGGATATCTGTTATTTTGTGTTTTAATTCCTCATTTCATGATTACAGATTCTGGTAGAATTGTTTTGCATTGATCTTTTCACTTAAGATTATTAAATGCTTGGCATTATCATGTATGCTTTAGTCATTCCCAAGTACCATTTTGTCTTTAATTTATTCTGCACATATTTAAAATTGTTTTTGTCTCCATTTCAACATTCATTAGCATCATGTCATATTATTTTTGGTGTTTGTACTTCCATCATTCATTGCCCTGCATTGCTTTTGTGTCCTGACATACTCCACCAACTTGCATAATATGCTCTTATGTACATAACCTTCCAGATGACCCTCACCTCTATGGTCCCAGACATATCTCCTGTCAGGATCTTGATCATTATATATTTTCTGCTGCTCATTTTTTATAGGCTTCTATGTTCACCTGCCCTTTCTTTCAATTCCAGATCTCTATTCACTCAGAATAGTTAGGCTTCTGTGTCTTCGATATGCAATTGTTAAGATTTCTATTTCTGATTCAAGCATTTTATTCAGTTTAATTTTCTGCACTTTGTATGTCAAGGTGGAGTGACAAATAGGCCAGTGTCATCCCCTTTGAGAGATGAGCAATAGCTGGGCTGATGTTCATTCATTTACAGGAAAGCCTTTTGCAACTATTTTAATAATTTTATTTTGCTGCCACTGATAGCTTGTGTAGCCATTGACTGTTCTTGTTATTTCCTTCTGCATTTTAGGGACACATATTTTTGTGGAATGTGGCTGGAGCTTTATAATTGACCTCGGCACTCGTGTAGTGATGCTGGTGCCTTCTGATATATCATTGTGCATTTATTGTTCAATATTCTTGATGTTGCTGTACATTTGACTTCAGAGGCCCCCTACAGGATAGAGGTCTTTCACAAGCTATAGAGTAACAGTGCCACTTAATGAATGTTCCTTAAAATAAAGAACCAAGTTGGGGTAGAATGTCATCATGATGAGAATGTGTTTCTCAAAAGTGCTCTATGATGGGCTACACACATCTCAAAATGAATAACAATCTAAGTAAATATAATATGTATGGCAAACATAAAAGTATGTCTTCAAACTCCAAAACACAAAAGTGTTGCTCAATGTAAATCAGGCACTTTTTATAGAGCACCCAATATATGCGATAGCAATAACCAAGTGCTAGCAAATTTGCTGGGGTTTATCTTGCATAACAGTATTGCCATAGTATCTGGTAGGTATCTATTGCATGCAATTTGCTCAATCCAGCTTCTCCTGGGTCACGCTATTCAATGTTGGGAGAACTCAAACTGATAGATGTCAAAAGAACACTCTTGTCAATTTTAAAGGGTAACTACAGAAATATTTTTCCTATTCCTACCATTATCCACTTTTTGCACCTCGTATAATGGGAGAAGAAAACTATATAAAATGATATGGAGAGGTGGATAAACATTGAAGAAAAGCCTAGATCATTCAACGGCGAATTATTTTATCCTTCCTTCATTTTATGTCTGAATACATATTCATTATCTATAGCAAAATTTAGTGGCTACTGATATTTTTGAGCATTCAGCTCTTGGTTGGCGTCTGTGAGAATGCTGAAAGAAGTGTTTGGAGCGCGTTGTTTCCCATTGCTTGATAACTATTGGTCATTTTGATTTGCGTAGTCACCTGTTGTGTTATCGAGTGATGTTATCTGTACAGCATTCATTCACTGAATTTTGTATGATACATCAATCTTATGACTTGACAAATTAGAGGGTAAAATCCATTTCTAAAGAACAAATTAGTGTACCAAATTTTTTACATCAAGCAATTGTGAAACCAGTATTTCTTGTTCCCTAATGTGATATTTTCGTGGTACAGAACTCCTCTGTTTCCCATCTCCGTGCCCCCCATGGCACCCCCTCCCCCGAAAGTAAGTGCCAAGGATTTGGACAGCCACGTGCCCCCACCTTCACACCGAGTGCTTGGGGGAGGGATGTCCACGGATATGTGGACCCCTGCTCTGGACCGCCCATCCTACGATCCCAGGGTGACTGGCGTCGCCCTCTCGCGCTGGGAGATAGAGACCCCAATGTTGCACCGGTGAGTGATGACATTTGGCGTGATGTGTGACTTTGGAGACTTGAGTCGTGTGGTAATGTGTGTCTTGTAGGAATGGGGATTTGAGGGTTTCTCTGTTACGGCTTGAGCTGGCATTTAGGCCTCAATGACCGAATGCCATTCTCACCGCGACTTCGTTAGTCGAAGTATGAAGATGTGTTTTTTATTGGAGTTCAGATATGTGGGTTTTTCTGCACTTTGTATGTAGGATCATGCCTTTCTTAGTCAGAGTGATCCTTGGTTGTACTCGTACTATTGCATTGTTGATCTTTGCTATAGGATGCAAGTGGAGTGTTAGTATTTTCAATTGGACAAGGAGATCTATCTGTTCAACCACTCAAGTGTATGTGACTTATTTGATCAAATGAAGTGCATACCAATAAATTGGAACTACCCACTGCATTTGGTATAGATAGTTCTTTCCATTGAATGTAACGCATTTTGTGAAGCCTGAAGCATCATTTCAAATATGACGCATTGCATTAAACAGAAATCGTTTTATTAGACTTTCGGACGAGATTCTATGGTGTTGTACTGTATCTATTAGGAAACCAACCACTTGTTGCCACAATGGGTCTTTTCTATGTAGAATGGCCATCATGTTCATTCTAGTCAATCATTTATAACTCAATCGAAACTAGTACTACACGTTGCTATAGGATATGGACGAGGACGAAAAGTTTTCAAAAAAGAATAAGAAATAGGTTATTAAATTTAGTCATCGTCTGAGTTAATGAAGCGCTGCAAGCTACTCTGTTGCTACTAGTGATAGTCAACCTCTATATTGAGGTGCTTCTTAGCTGTGAAATAAACTGAGCTTTTAGGATTTTGTAAGTGCATCAGCTTACAGTGTGGCTGTGCAAAATAACTTTACTTTGACTGAGAAGAATAACTTTACTTTGTGCGAAGAATAACTTTACTTTGTGAGAAGAATAACTTTACTTTGTGAGAAGAATAACTTTACTTTGGCTGAGAAGGAAAGTTTGATGGCTTCATGTTGTCGTTTGCTCATATGCAAGAGCGTGTCCACACTTTTTTCCTGGCCAATACTGTGCATATCGCTTCAGCACTGCACGGTAATTGTTCAGAGGGGAGAGATTTCGGGCTCTTATCCTCCAGTGTCTTTGGCTCATCTCCTGAGTTTGAATAAATGATTACAGATAAGTCCGTGTTAGTATTCCCCTGTTGTCTTAAACACATCATACAACAGTGGCTAAATTATCATACGTAATTCCTTATTTGTGTGTGAATTTTGTTACGTAAATATAAAAAATGACCTTGCAGAGATGAAGATGGTGAGGGTGGTGGCGGCGGTGGCGATCGAGGCAGGGGCAGGGCAGGCCAGCGGAGCCCCTCCACCGCAGCTACGGGGGTGTCTGCTGCCGGCCTGTCTACAGAGCTCGACAGCCTCTTCTCGAACACTTTTGACACGAGGCGAGTGTGATGACTGCGCTGGTGGAATGCTGGCTCGAGCGTTCAACTAGTTCAGAGTGTCCCATTTGAGCATTTCATTTCTCCACTGAAAAGAATAATATTGAAATTGCAAAGTTAATGCTTTGGGGCGTTAGCACGGACGGTAAGATTGCGCTGGTGAAATGCTGGCTCGAGCGTTCGGCTTGTTCAGAGTGTCCCACTTCAACATTTTATGTCTCTACTGGAAAGAATAATATTGAAATTGCGAAGTTAATACTTTGGAGCGTTAGCACGGATGGTGTGATTGTACTGAAAATGTACTGTCCATGCAGAAAAGTTTATCTCCTGTTGGTGTCAGATTTTTTAGATCATTGAGCCCTGTTAACAAAAATAGAATGTGAAATTGTGAAGCAGAGCGGAGGGCATTTAGTGAAAAAAGAATTGAATAATAAAGTTAACTAGAATAACAATGAACATCAAAAACTCATTTACAGTATACATATTTTGTCTTTTCTAAAGCTGCATATTAAGTTCTCATGTTTATTGGTGTTCAGTTCATCTTTATTACTTAATTACGACAACTCTCTGTCACCCCGTCATGAACCCCAGTTGGGGAACCCCTGCACTCGGCACACGTGTAGCGATGAGCTCAGACCTTGCCCTCTCATTTGTTCTGACCAATTAGTCACCCCCTGAATCAAAACAGCACTATTTTAATGACCAATGAAAGAACGACCCCCTAAGCAGTATCATGTTCTGACTAATTAAAGAGTGGCCCTCTAAGTAGTACCGTGTTCTGACTAATTAAGAGCGGCCTTCTAAGCAGCGCCATTTTTTGACTAATTAGAGAACGACCCCCTAAGCAGTACCATGTTCTGACTAATTAAAGAGCGGCCCTCTAAGCAGTACCGTGTTCTGACTAATTAAGAGCGGCCTTCTAAGCAGTATCATGTTCTGACTAATTAAGAGCGGCCTTCTAAGCAGCGCCATTTTTTGACCAATTAGAGAACGACCCCCTGAACAACACGATTTTTTTAGACAATTCGAAAACGACCACCTAAGCAGCGCTATTTTTTGATCAATTAGGAAGTGGCCACCTAAACCGGATCGTTTTTTGACCAATCAGAGAGCGGCCACCTAAGCAGCGCAGGAGCCCCTCCCCACCGCCCGGGGCTGCTGGGGAAGGGCGCGCTAAGGACGACCACGAGGTTCGGCAACAGCAGGTGTGTGTTGCTATTTACTGCGTGCACTCGAAACGCTTGTGCTGAGTAAATTCCGTCACATTTTTCGATCATTGCCAGCCAAATTTTGTGTTGAAAACGCGGGCGCTGTGCACCGAGTCTCTGACCCTTTCGCTACCGAACTTTGTTTTGATTAAAAGCAAGTTTTCACCACTTCAATTCGTAGTGTGTCTAATAAGTCAACATAAAATTTTTTAAATTCCGAAGAATTATGTAAGGGGCTAGGCATCGTGATAATTCAGGATAAATTGTCCAATTGGATTTAACTACGGGATCGTATATGCATACCAATCGTATTTAATGTAAAACATTGGGACTTGTTGTCCCAATGGTAGCGATAGGGTTAACCTCCATGTGTGGTGACAACGAAACGCTGCCCTTGGCTGAACTCAAACAACACAGCACAACACCAACTTGGTGCCTCTGACACTGCCTCTGTTAATTCATTAAGCGTCCTGCCTCTGTTAGGTAGAAATAAGGCGAGTTATTGAGCAACTTGGTGAGTTAAATGAACACTTCTTAATTTGAACGCCCTTTCTCAATTTGGAGGATACATAGGAGTTGGATATGAAGGTTAGGTTTCATTTGTATACTTGCTGTTTTTGTGGGGATATGTCACTTTTTTATTCGTTATTGTTTTTTATAAGCTTTCGTAGAGGGATTCTTTTTAAAATATTGGACACAAATAATTTTTTTCTGATTTTTCGTTTGTATCTTGTACAGCTATGGGTAATTAACACCTCAGTACTTTACTGTTGAGTAATGTACGTGTGCTACGTTTAGTGAATTCTAAATTTCAGTCTATTTAACTTGAAATGTAGAGTTATCATTCTCTATCTTCCAACAGAATGAATCAGTGGCCAGCAAGCGCTACCGGTCTGACTCGAGCGAGTCCAGCTCATCTGAAGGGAGTGATGACGATGGTAAGCCGGACTCTGTTCCCGGTGGTGACCAGCCTAATGCAGAGTCCAAAAGTGCACTCATGATGAAGAAGTCGTCCATTTTGAAGAACATGCAAATGCTCATGGAGCAGAAGCAGCGTCTTGACTCGCAGAAGGAAGACCTGACCCGCTCTCACCGCGGCAGCGATGATGTCTTGCAAGGAATCCTGTCTGAGAATGCGCTGTTGAACGAGGAAATAACCAAGCAGCTCCAAAACATGTGCACTCTCATTGAGGAAATTAACAAGTCTATTGAAGCAGCTCCGGAGAAAGATGATGATGCATCAGCTTCTAAAGGCAAGTTGAAGAAGACCAAGAAAAAGACGCGTAAGAAGCGCAAGAAGGAGAAGCGTTCTAAGGAAGTGGCAACTCCACAGTCTGCCGAAAAGAAGATTTCTAGAAACAAGAGAAAGCTAAGCAAAGAGAAATCCAAGGAGAGCGATGAAGAAAAATTGATGGAGGATAAGGGGGAAGAGCCAGTGGCTAAAAGTCCTGTTGTTGCGCCCAGGTATTGGGACATTGTGAACCCTTTATCGCTCTCCGTTACTGACGAGGTATCGGTTGTTGATCACGTCGACGATGAGAGCCCGGAAAAGCACAGACGCAAGGATTATTATGATTTGGATAGTTCTCGCGAGGGCATCCATCGTGCAGATCATCGATACAGAGATGCTCGAGACTCTCTAGGGAATAGAAATCGTAGGTTTGAAGAGGCTGATGACCACAGGCGAAGAGAGGGAAGCTGGGATGAGGGCAAGGATGATGCTGCCAGCAGGGACGGGCAGAGGTGGTTCAATTTTCACGGAACTCATTGGAGAAATGAATTCCCTCACGGTGAGTTCAGGAAGGACATGAAGAGCGAGGACGAATTGATGAGAGGAAATGCGCGTGGAGAGTTTACAGACGTGATGGCGAGGGGAGCCAGAACTAGAGATGAAGGTAGGGAGGAACATTTAGGACATCGACGAGGATTTGGCTTCCGTCGAGGCCATGAAAGGGATAGGCCTGGCAAAGAAGAAGTGCAAAGACGATCATATTGGGAGGAACGAGAAAGAGATGCCAACCCGCACAACCGTGAGGAAACATACAAGTACGAAAAATATCCTGAACCAGACGTCTCTCACAAGCGATCTTACAGTAATGAGAGATCCAGCAGGGAGGAAGAGGATCGCTACAGATCCTACAGCCGAGAGAGGCTCAGAGAGTGTGCGGAGCAAGACCGTATCAGGAAACACAGCTATCCTGACGCAGAAGAAGGCCCATCCTCCGTCTCTCGCTCCATTGGTGGTCGTGGTCACGTTCCTTATGAGAATGAAAGGCCTAACTATCGGTCCCATGATAAAAGGTCTTCATACTTCAATGATGACAACGATGCTGACAAGCCAGGGTCTCCGATGCTTCTGAAGCAAGTCAGCGGCTTAAGTAAGGCTCCTCGTCACGATCCTGTCGATGAATTGCGTGATGCTGATGTGCCAACATCAGTCGAGTCTGAAAAGGACGACAGTGAACTCAAGCCACGTGGAGTTAAGGTCGAGCAACGTCATTTCATTGATCAAGGGATGCACTGGTGTGAGCTGTGCAGCGTCTTCTGTGAAACACTCCAGCTCTTTGCAGACCATTTGAGGAGTGCTTCACATTTGGATAACTTGAAGGTGCGTGGATTGTTTCTTTGTAGTTCTGTGCCGAGGTTGTATTTTCATCATTTAGTTAATCTGTTCTCTGCCTCTATTTATAATGCTGTGTTTTCTTAGAGTAATTAAGAAATTCCGGTCGCGTAGACCTCCATTAGGATACCCAAGTCCAAGAGGGTCACTCGGACAGACACGTCTGTGTGGTATGATGACGGTCCCTAATTGCTTTGTTCTATGCAAAAATTTACATAGGGACCGTGTCTAGCTGAACGGTAAACAATCAATTTATCACGTGTGAGGTGCTTAATTTTGCTTGGGATGAGGCTCGGACGGTTGGATATGAGTGAGCTGCGAGGGAGGACAAGTGTGATCAGAAACCTGTTGTGTAGAATGGATGGTCTTTTGGTAATGGATTGTAGCAGATGAGAGAATACAGGTGTAGAATCTGATTGATCAAAATGTTTATATTTTTAATCTAGTAAACTGAAGTTGTATTGAATAACATGATGGATGACTGGGTGATGAGGTGTGTCTGCAAGGACTTTGATTTGTGTCTTAAATCCGGATTCAAAGAATGTCTGTTGGCTATATAATTATCTACCGATTATGAGATCATAGATTATGTGCGACCGTAGACTATTTACGAATTATACTGTATAAGGTCATGGATTATCCACCGATTATACTGTATAAGATCATAGATAATCTACTGGTTATAGTACTCTTATACTGTATAAAATAATACATATTATATAATAAAATCCTAATTTAAGATGAAGTAGTGTCTAAGAAGCTTGCGCACGTTATCTCACTAAGTCTTCATTTGACAGTGATGGCTACTTTGTGGTTGCACGGGTAAACCAGCTAGAACTGCTGAGTAAAAAGTGCTCTCTCCCTGAAGAGGGCAAATGTACGACGTTTTAACGCAATTATATCGCTGCACCATAAAGATTAATTCATAATATTTGGCTCATCTTAAGAGCGTCGTAATGAATTTATTTGCTTGAAATAAAAGGCTAATAAAATTACGCTTGAAACTTAGTAGGTAGCGAAGTATCATTTGTTTCACAGTTAGCCTTTGGGGTAGGTAGGAGCTAGCTGGCATTTATTTCTCAATGGCGTCTAGAAATGCTCTGGATCCTGTTGTGGCCCTGGAATTGGAGCAGCTTCACAACGAGGGGCATTATGGGACAAATTAGTGCGTGTGCAGGGAAACATTTATTAGGGTGTAGGGGTGCGCTGTCGTGGCGACAAAGCAATTTGATCCAAGTCAGTTCCAAAAAGAACACGGTCTGTTTGCACAAAATAACCTGTGATGAATGTTGAAGAGTCAAGTGTTTGAAAGCTGTTGTCAGAGTTGTAGGAGGCTGCTTTGGTGTCTTAAGTATTTCATTGTTAATTGTATTAATATAAATCATCATACCACGTTTCATTTTTTTTAACTACATATTTTTATATTAAATTTGAAGATAAATTAATAAATTTCTTATAGCATACGATTTCACTTCCTTAATTAATATTTGAATTATTAATATCTTAATATTTGAATCTCTTCCGTCTACGCATCACGATTTGAGTCCCGTTGTGTGTACAAACCTTGATTATCCCTTGGAGAAAAATTCCTGTACCGACCGTTGAGTTTGGCAGCTACTTCGTTTATTTGTCAATTTCATGTTGTGATCTCCAGAAGGACCCAAGCGCTCACCTCGCTGCGCCTGAGGGCTTCACCAGCGAAGAGGTCTTACAGGCGTCATGCTCCCGTCCTCTTGTTGGTGAGAACTTGAGAACTTCGCCTGGACTTCATATTAAGTAAAGGGTGGTTGAATTGTAAGGGCCGATTTTGAATGTAAACCACACCTAAACGTCAAGTTTTTTCTGCATTTACTTTGACATTTCTCTATTTCAGACTAACTCAATTTGAACCATGGTAAGATACACAATCGAGCAACGCGTTAAAGTTATTCAGGCTTATTATGAACCTAATTTGTGTTTTATTGAAAATCAACATCGGCCCTTCAAATTTAACCACCCTATACTTCTTCAATTCCGTGCAAGAGCTATTTACCTTTTCATAGGGAAAAAAGATTGGAGAAAATATGAATTTCTACAATAAAATAATGCTCATTTTTCAACGGTGCATGTAATCGGCGTCGTCGTGAAAACGGGTCCCTATTTATTGCTGAGAAATGAAAAGTATAGTTCCGGATCGGGGGCGCTTCTGCTGCACGTCTGAGCTGTCCTTGTCCTCCCCATCGAGCCTTTATTGCGTAATGGACTCCATGATTTTTACCTGTCAAGTGTCGTCGAAAACCGACCATCATTGAATATATTTACGCAGTGTCTCCCTCGTACACGTCGGGGATACTTTTCCCAGGCCTTCATTTTTATGCTATTTTTTGTGTCGCCATTAAATAGTTAGCTTTTTGTTGCAGAAAATAATTTTTTATGTTATATCAAACATACACTAATAATGGAATATTTATTAATGTATTACTTATAGTTATATGCAAAATTATACCAAATAACTTCAAGCATCTTTTTTCATTGTTCTGTTCGGGTCACATTTCGTGTGCACGGGGAGCTTCACACTAACTAGTGATCTCTGATCTCCCCGTGTTGTGTAGGTGGTGTACTTGTGATGAATTCGGAAACACAGTCTTGATTAACGATGTTCAAACGCACTGAAATGTCACAGCGAATTTTATGTCCACGGAATGGCATTCCTGTTCAACAAAATGGCAAAAAAAGTTATAAAATCAAACTACTTTGTGTGGGCATACTTCCTATCAAAATTTCAAATCGAGAAAACGACGACTATTGATCAAATTAGCAGATCAAAAACTTTCACTTTCAATGAAGTACAGCCTAGTTTCCTACAGACTAATTTCCTAGGTAAGGGGAAGTGTAGCTGGAGATATGCACGTATGATCAAGTGTGATCTACTGCCACGTGCTCCTTGTACAAATGAGTGGTAGTGCCACAACGGTTGTAACATTATTAACAGACCGCAATCAATGTGTAATTCAACGCGTTCGTCTTAGATATGCGATGAACATCAATTATGTGTAGTATATAGTATTTGATATCTTCTTTTTGTATTTTCATGAACAGGAGTCGAATTTGTACAGTCGGTTGTGGCCTTGCATTGTTCACTGTGTCACTGCTACGTAGCTGCTGCTGCGCGTCCTGAGGACCATCTGCACAGTGCCCAGCACATCGCCAACTATGAGGTGAGGGCACCCAGCATCTTGGTTTTCGGTCTATTCTTTTATGTGTCAATTACCGACTTCAATACGTGCCTCGGGTAAAAAGTGAAATTTGCTTACAAAAGGAAAGTTGAAAGAATAAATATGTCAAAGTATTTGACCATGTAAACCATGGAGCTGGGGCCAATTTACGGTGTGTGTTTTTGCTGATAGAAGTGTAAGAATTTGTTGCCACCATGAAATTGGTTATAACAATGAAATGAGACTTTCACCGGGAGCACTCGATTTCGATCGTTCATTCTTAAGTGTTGCCATGATTAAATTTCGAACAAATTTATCATTTTGTTTTACTCTTAATAATTAACTTCGTTTTGTTCATGTTCATATAGCAGGATTTTGGTAATGTAAAGTTGAACTTCAATAGATTAATTCTCAACGTTGAAATATCCTGGAGGAATTTGTGTGCGCATGATTTTCTGATAAAATTTTGCTACGTGCTGATCTGTTAATGGCAATTTCTTTTTCTTTCAGACTCACGTTCATAAACAGCCGTTGTACGAGTCGACCTTCCTCAAAGCCAAGATGAATGCGTATGCGAAGTTTATGATGTCCCAAAGTCAACCTGACAAGGTTGGCAAGGCAGTTGATGCAGCAGTTGTGACCAAGGACCTTGATCCTCCTTTTGAAATCGAGTCTCCTCTTCAGAGAGTTCGAGTCCCTGAATTTTCCAATAAAGATGACAGCAAAGAGAACTCATCAAGAAGCCGGGATAGGAATGATGAGGCACGAAGCAATGCTGAGAGACTTAAAAGGTACTCTGGGAAGTTTGAAAGTAGCGAAATGAGAAGCTCAACGCGGTCTCACTTCGAAAATGAAGCCCGGGAGTTTTCACGATTTGACCGTTTGACAACAGAAAGGGTTCCTCCGAGAGCAGCACGGCAGTACAGGGCGCACCGTGAAGAAGAGGACTCTTCTCATGCACGGAAGACTTCCACCTCGAGTCCGAAGTCAAAATTTGACTCTAAATCCAAAGGTAGCAATAGGTATGCCTCTGAGGCAGACGAGAATGCTAGGCGAAGCAACGAAGCGGCCGCTCGAGAAGCTCGACATAACCAACAGAGTATCAGGGTTGTGGCCCGGGCTTTTGGCGCACAAGCCAAGACTGACGATGAAAAGTCGGAGCCAGAAACTTCAACGAAATCATCTGCAACTGATTTTATGAAACAACCTAGCAAGAAAAGCACGGGTCCAACTGTGGTTGAAATGGTAGCAACTCAAGTCGATGAGAACGAGAAAATACTGGAAGAGCTCAAGAAGAAAGTGGCATCCCGAATCAGAGAGAAGCGAGAGGCGCAGTCCCTGAAAGATGAAGAAGAGGCCAGATTACGTGAAAAGGAAGAAAAAGAGGCTAGAAAAAAACTGGAAGAGAAGCTTGACAAGTTTGCCAAAAAACAACCCGTTGTTGAAGAAAAGAAAAACCATTCTCGGTTTCCGCTTATTGGAAAAATGCCGTTCTTTAAAAGCAAGCCCATGAAATCCGTTAGTGGGAAGGCAACCAAGGACGGTGACTCCAGCGACAAGGATGACAAGGACCGTCGTGAGCAGAAGAGTGGAGAAACTATCCAATCATTAAATGGTGCCGCGTTGATGCAAGATATACAAGATCCGAAATTTGTGCGTGACCAAGCTGACGAAGCAGAAGCCTCTTCTGATTCGCCACGTTCTGCACGTTCGAAGACGACTAGCGTTACTGAGGGGTCTCAGTCTCTGGACCCGTCTTCTGATCAGAGTAATAGTAGCAGCGGCAACAACTCGACCAACAACAAGGCTTCTGGAAACGGTGTCCAGAACCAACTTCTGAAAGTGCTCGCTATGAACAAACAACGTAGTTGTTCACCGGGTAGAGCTGACAGTACTCTTTCTTCCTCACCAGCTACAATCTCTACTACCTCTGCCACTACCAGTAGCAATATGAACAACACCAGTAGTGCTTTGACTGCTACTGTATCTAAACCACGAGAACCCGTGAGGCCGAGTTTGTCTTTTCCAACCTATTCCATGGCATCGGAGCCAATAACTCCTACTTTTCAGACAACTTTTGTTGCATCACCGGTGACGTGCGTACCTTCCTTCGTAAGAACCGTGCCTCCCCCAGCGGGCCCCCCTGCTTCTCTCCCTGATCAACTCGTTCCCATTCTTCCCCCACCCATGGGAAACGCTCACTACGGCAGTCCCGTACATCTGCAACGGACTCCCCTTCCGTCTCTGGGACTTCCCGATTACTCAGCCTTGGTCAACAGGCCTCCTCCTCCCCCTTGTACCGTGGAGTCCTCGGTCACCGTCAAGTCCGCCCCCACAGACTCGAGGGACGAATGTGCCACCCCTCCACCCCCCGGCACCGAGGCTGGTGATGATGAGGATGAGGATGAAAGGAGGGATGTTCCGAGCGTGCCGTAAGTTGACGTACTGAGCTATGAAGCTCTCTGCTTCATTTTCTGCTACCTTTTCTTGAGCTAGTTAATCTTACTTAAATTTTGCCGTGGCATTTTGGTTTGTATTTCAAATTATTGTCTTGAGTTACCACTAAGAGGATGAGTTTCACGGGCGGACGCGGGTGGTGCATGGGGGTTTGAAACTACTCTCTGCAATCTTCAACTATAATGGGGTGTTGTACTCCTGCATTATTGCGAAAATGTATTTTCTACTAAATAAATCGTTTTATCAGCTGGTATGTAATCTCTCAGAAACGTGACAATTTTTGCTCCTTTAAGGCGAAGTATAATTCATGGAAGTAAAGTTGAAATAGACGAAAACGATTGTGAGCTGTTATGATATGACCATGCATTTTACATACACTGAGAAGTGTTGCCAGTGTACGAGCGAGCTACGCTTTGGGGATCCCAACCTTTTGACTAGGAGACTCGGTCCGTCCAATTCACACTTTGGCACGCAAAAGATGGAAGCGAGTCTTGAGTGCCAGTACAAAACTCGATGCTTGGCAGAGAGAAAACCCTCCGTGAAGTTTTGGTATTGAGCGGTGTTGACGTGTGCAGCGCCACTGTGGTTCAACAACTACGAGTATTAATCTTAATCCTTGATGAATTATTTTAATGTCATACATTAAAATAATTCATTAAGCATAGTAATCTTCCATTTGTTATAAACGAAATATCCGTAATTTTTAACGAAAAAATGCTCCATCTTGTACAGTATGTAGACCTTAATATAGGCGTGTAAAAATTAATCTCCTTAACTCTCTTTGTTACTGCTAAATATTCATAAATTTCTTTACTACTCACTTCAATTATTCTCTAATACTCATTTGCACCTACGATATTTATAAAAACATTATGTAACTCAAGTTTGCTTTCGTCACGTGTTAAAACTATTTACATACTATTTATAAAACCATGAAACCTATATTAGATTTCGTGCCATGTTTGAAAATTTGCATTGCTTAATTTATGAATGGTGAAATACTATCGTGAATTCGGTGTGATATGACCCTTGTCGTCGAAGCACCAGTAACTTTTGTGTTACTACTACTGCTATCACTACTTATGTAACTCAAACAGCGCTATCATTTGATTTATATATCTCACAGGCTCACAATAGTGTTTTCTATTACATTATCAAATTTTTAAGCGTGTATCTTATGCGTCGCTCAATTCACAATCGCCTCTTGTCTCGATCAGGAAACCATCGCCACCCCAGAATGAGCCTGCGGGCGGCGAAGACGGCGATGAAAATCTGCTTCCTCCTGGCATCGACCCCTCCGATCTAGAAGATTCCTCTCCCGAGAAGTCTTACCCTCGAGAGGATGACTCCGGTCTCAACAACAGCCGCTCCGGGGGACTTTCTCTGGACAGTGCCTCAGAAATTCTCGCCCACGCTATACCCACCAAGGCGCAAATCGAGACGCGTCTTGCCGAGGCTGGGCAGCTGCTTGCCAAGAAATGAGTTGTGCCTCTTCTCAGCTGTTTAATGGCTCAATGCATCATTGGTGGGGAAAATTTTGCGATGCATCAGACTGTTTGACTTTTTTGTCCAAGCAATAAAAAAATATTGCTGGTAAAGAACGCTGATGATTTGACTGCATCGCACTTCTCTCTTCGTTTAGTGTCAACGATTTATTGTACCCGAGACTTTCTGCTGCGCAGTTCTCGCTTTTGCATGCTTACCGCACAGGATTAGCTTTAGTTATCAAAAAGCTACGATGTACACGTACATGATAGATATGTCTTTTTATTACGTTAATGGCTAAAATCTTGTGCATATGTGGGGAAGCGTACCTGACGCGCAAGCCCACATGAACGTGCATTTTGCCTTTGGGTCGATTGACAGGTGCCCTGCAAACCACGCTAGCTACGTTGAGGTGGTCGTCAACACATTCATCATTCTTTGGAAAGAACCCGCTTTCGATGTCCACAAAATGAAAGTTTATTCACTCATAGGCTCTTGGCTAATGAACTGTCACTTTAAGCTCTCGTTTCGGGAAGGTTATGGGGTTTCAATTTGTCTTTTCCTTGGAGATATTATGCATTTTTAGACGACTTTTTCTAAGGTTGAATATTTTAAGGAGCATTCGGGCGTGAGTTATCTGCAGATCTATTCCCTGATTTTCTTGAAGATTGGTATTTAGGTGTGTACTTTCATTCTCGATGTTTTTTTTTATATTGGGGATGTATGTGTATATTTTTGTTATCGGATGTGATACAACTATCTTCTTTTCTATCATCGGATGGGATATAACTCTTCTGTTTCTGTAAATTACACAACTTATTCAAAATGTATGTAATATAAACTGATCTTTTTTCTTATAAATTCTTTTTTGTTCATTTAGAATAAAAGGACATTTCTCCCCTTACTGATGCCTGCTTTCCCACTCGAATTTATCCATATTTTCATTGATCAATTTGTGTCTTTTATGGCGCACACTGAAGATGTTCAGTTCTGTAGCCCTAGAAGTATTTGACAGACCTCGTTTCCGTACAGCTGGTAGTCGTTTCCTGCATCGTTTCAGTTGTGTTTGTAAGTATAGTACATTTCGCGCCGTGTTCAATAGCGTACAGAATGAGTGCCCGATTCTGAGCTTGCCGCTGTTGAGATCTTGCATATTATCGAATTGGAATAAAGTGACCTTCAAAACAAACGTTATTATGTCCAAAGTTTACGTGTAATATGTATTCTTGTCCCACCGTACAAGGCGTATCTGCTGTCGCTGTTGCACCCCGCTTCGTGCGCGGTATTAAGCTTAAATTTATGAAAAATCTAAACCGCGCCACTCCTTCGTATCAAATTATTTACTGCCATAGTTGGGGCCCTTTTTCGAGTGAAACTGATCCTGAATTGGAAGCTATAAAAACGAGTGCGACATACGGAGCATTGCCTGGAAATTTATGTTGTCAATGCCTAAAGCCCGTTATATTGCTGCTGAGCTCTTTTGCCTGAGTCGCACAGGGTTAAAAAGTAGACCGTTTGCAGATGTGATCTGTAGCAAGAAACTTTCAACGATCTGCATAAATTGACTCGTACTAACTCGAGAGTTGTACATAACGCACTTGTGTATCTATCAGGCTTATTGTGCAAAAAATGTACGCCATTGCTAAAGTTTTGCTTCACGGCGCCATTTTACACCTGCAGGCTTCTGCGCATCAGTTGAGGTCTATTTTAAAGTACCATACTTTTGACGAATATACTCCTTACAAATCCCACTAAATTCAATGATGGTACTTTTTTCTATTATGGCTTCGAACGATAGCTACGCTATTTGTTTACCAATTTTTTATTGTGAACTCACTCGCTAGAGTCTCGTATATTTTTTTTGTTGTTAAATAAGTTTTAGTTTCCTCTGGCTTATCAAGTCTTGGGCTCTCGTGAGACGAAATCAGCGCCCGCTCTGAAGATGTTTTCTGTTAGTTTTGCTCGAGCATTTTCTAGTGACTTCAGTCCTCGATTTTTCACATCGTAGATGAACTTTTTGCCGTTATTTAAATACTCGTTGAGTCAATGCGGCGGAAATGTCCTTACCGTATAATTTCTCCACCGTTTACAATAGTATCCATTAATTTAGTTTTCCCATTGGGTACACATCAGGAAGATGAACATGTTGAGTCGTGTTGTCTTCTGTCGACCAGAAGGCGTAGCACTCTCGCAGTCAGCGTTATTAAGTTAAAATTATGTTTTTCCGTTTATTATGTTTCATGTGTCCGATAAAATCATATATTTTCAGTGAAATTAGTTCTACATTCCTGATGTTTACGACTCCAACTGTTTCTACAAATTTTTTTACCATGCCCGAGCTCTTTTCTTTCTTAGTACAATGTCTCACTTGAAATTGATATTTTTATGTAGACAAAGCTCGTACTCCTATCATTCTTGCAAAAGCTTAGAGAAATATTGGAAAGTGCGCTTACTTGCGTTTCATCTCGATTCGTTTCTCTGAAATGTTAGCATCATGAAGTTCATGGCTTTTAACAGAGTTGAACTTAAGAGTAAATTTTGCTCAAAAGGCGTTATCTCATGTATAATGTAATGCTTCCTTTAGTTTCAAGTTGAAATGCAATTTCTGAGTGGGTGCTTGCTAGTACTTCTGGACAAAAAAAAATCTTTTCTAGCTTGCGACGCTAATCGTACGTGATACGTATCGGATTTTTTCCATTCTTATTCATATCAGTTCAAATAAGATTCCATCTATGATTCATTACTATTGCTCTGACCTATGGATTTATGTTTGCGGTCACCTACTTGATCACGTCAGAGCTGTTGTACGGTGATGAATGGATAGTTTCGTTTGTTTCTTTGTTGCCAAATCCGAGCCCATATGTATGAGCGATACTTTATGGCGACTCTTCCTGCAGTACAGGAGTAGAGGAAGTTTTCCTAGTATGCTTCAGACGTGAAACTACCCTACGCCAGCTCCTCTGTTGAATTCGATTGTTTCATTGTGTGGATTGGCCATGGACTTGGTGTTTTTGAAAACGGGAATCGCGTTTTGCGTTGCGATTTTTTGTTTGTATTGTTAAAGTTTCGATGGATGTGTGCTTTGCGTCAGTTTCACCTGAGTGCACATCTGTTGCAGTTTTTGTTTAATGGATTCTTATTATTCCAGTGCCTTAGTTTTTCTCAGTATCAAAGCAAGGCCGGTGGTTAATATGGGTTGTTAAATCTCTTTAGTTAACTTTTCTTGGTTTAAGGAAATTGAAAGCGTTCACTTGACTTTTCTGTATTACTTTCTAAAAGACTCGCACATTTCACTTCCGCTAAATTTGTGTTTGTTCGTGCGTTTATTTTTGTTCTTTTATTGTGTATTTCATTTGTTCAAGGAAGCAGTTGTTCCAATGCTATTGTGCCTAGTCGTTAATAAAATAAAATGAAAATAAATTTTGTTCATACTGAGATAAAACTTACCCAACAAGTTATTGTGAGCTAAAGGAAGGTTGGGTTTGCATTAGCTCGTTCATGCCCTGTTGAGCCGGTGAAGTAAGAATTTGTGATGTTTCTGATTGTGTTTATCCTCGTCAGCGTAATTTTTATAAATTTCTTAACAGCGTGCACGTCTCTCATGCGTGACTGCCGGGTGAACGATGCTGGTTATGAACATTAATTTCCATATTTTGTAATATTTTCCCTCCTACGCTCTTCTGACTTTTGTGACTTTGTGGTGGGTGTCTCCTGGTTTTGTCTTTTTACGAACGATTAGTTCGACTGCTAAAAATTGGGTCGGTTCCTTGTTAAATTAGCAACAAAAAAATTTACTGTGGCATTTTATTTCGCCTAGGTCAGAGGGGTTTCAGTATCTACAGTAAAAGATGCATCTCGGTTATTATTGCTCTCAGTGAAAGACCAATGCGTCGCTTCTACTACCTGGCTCTCAATGTAAAATAAAAGTTCCCTTAGCGTATCATTGAAGACCATTGGTGCTTATACCTGGTTTCTCTAGCATTGACCGGACTGGTGATATCACCCTCTGAACAGAATGCTAGTCTGTCCAGGGTTGAGGGAATTACAACTACTAGTTGGTCGCAGGCGTTACCTCAGCATCAGCCGGTACCCGTTTCACACTTGGGGGGAGTGGGACACCTGGCGCCTGAGGGACTCGAACTCGCGACCACTCGGACCGCAGTCGAGCATTTTACTCGCCAGGCTAACCAGGTGCCAAATAGTAATACTTTCTCATATAGATAGACAATATTGTTCAATTCTGACATCTCGGGATATTTTTTCTGAGTTATGCACGCGAATTTTTTTATTTATTCGCGTGAAATTCTGAAAAAAATGCTAATGGGGATTTATCTTGCATGTAACAGACAGACCTATTTGGAGTTGAGAATTTTTGTTGCTGAGCCTGCTTTGGGTCCCCTATCAGACCAGGTACCGTCTATTCTTCTGGTTTATCTCTCATGTAAGGAAGGCTTACGAGTCTTTCTGACCTCCTTTTTTTCGAATGCATCGTTTCTGTTGTTATTTTCCTCCTTTTCTTTTCCTCTGTGTGAAGTGCTCTGTATGTCTGACCTCCATAATACCAGGAGTGTATTGCGTCATAAAACTTGGGTCACATAGGACGTCCATAATGGCGTAGGATTTGGGTAGCAGCCATAGACTCAGCCACGCACTTCGATCCTTATTCTATTCGTTTGTAATTTACAGCTCTGTAGCTACAACGCCGTTACTATTATTAGTGCTTTCTTTTCTTTATTTTCTCAATTTCGTGTCCTTTTGCGGATACTTTTCGGGGAAGTGAGTCATGTTGTATTCACAAATACAGTACTTGTCTGTATATGAATTTCGCCAATTTATTACGTGACATTCGTAGACACGAGGAATACATTTTTTTGTTTTCTTTTTAGCTTGAATTTTTGCTTACGTAAAATAAGGCTTTATGCTCGACGTTTGACTCCGTTAGTTACACGTTGGTTTGAATTTTCCGGGAAAACGAGTGTGCGTAATTTTTTGTATTAAAATCAACGTGCTTGCTTCTGGTGCTACGTTGCTAACTCGACACAACGATAACTACGTACGTAGGACGCCCGTGTCCCTGCGACGACAACGCGAGTTTAGAGGAACTGAAGCCCGGCAGTTGTGCAGAGATCAAGTACTCGCATAAGCAGACGTGTTGCTAGTACATTGGCACCAATCAAATGGATTTGCCAGATTTTCAGCACGGCAGGTAAATCTGAGCCTAACATAACGTTGGTGCTCAAAATGATTAATGAAATTCATGTTCTTCTGCTCGAATGCTCATACCGATTAATAATGTTGCCCTGAACTCCTGTACGCTGTTTATTTCAGGTTATTCTGTTGAAATGCGGTCACTTCTGGTACAGTGGCATGAACATCTCGCAAATTAAAGGAATTGGTTTCGCAGACAGTATTTTCCATGATTGCTCGGGAACCAATGAAAATCAAATTTCTTTGCTGTGGGACCGCTAAATGAGCCTGATTTTTTTTATAAGTGAAAAGGGAATTTATTTTACATGAAATTTTCATCTAAATGCCCGGTGAAAAGATGTTACTTTTTCAAAGTTTTCATACCCAGGTTCAATGTTGCGTTAACTTTTTTTCTGTGCTTTGATCAAGTTCGTCTTCACTATTCCTTTATTGTACCCACCACTGCACGGATGGACAAAAGATTGCTGCCAGTACCTCATCGTTGGCCAAAGTTACAGGGTCCGAGTACAGCAGTACGTGTGTTACGAAGTCGAGGGTTGGTGTCTTGTACTTTGTGTCGTTTGCGAGGATTGGGCTGACGTATCGTAAAAAGTCCTTCGACCCCAGTGACTCGCTGCAGCCTTTCTCTTATCGTAGTCACCGTATACGCGATATTATCAACGATCTTGGGCCTAATTTTTTCATAAAAATTGTTCTCGTACTCTCATGATTGTACTAAGATATGCAGGTGTGCTTCGTTATCGCTATTTTTTTTTTGAGGTTTAAATAGGAACGACCTTTCCGTTGCATTGCGCTATTCGCTTTGAAAACAACAGGAATGAACGTCTTGGTAGAGATTGAAAAAATCACTTGAAACGACTCAGCTCGGTTGCGGAAGATTGGCTGTGCTTTATTTGAGCTATTTCCGAAAGTAGATGGACAGTGTTCGAGAAAACTGAGCGAATTAGAAAAAATTTGCACCTTGAACTGAATGAGAAAGATTGCAAATAAGCGATTCTCTCGGCGACTCTGATTTTGCCTATTTTTGTACTTCACCGTTTGATTAGAATTCAAGGAAATACGATAATTCATGTAGAGGTATTTCAACTGCAGCTTGTACGTCTAGTGCGTTTGAAAAGTCTGAGGCATTGAAGGATTCAGCTGTATGACTCAGCCAGCGTAGGCGTGGTTTGTGGGATTAATTGAATGTTCTAGTCACCGTCGTCGACATTCGAAGAAAGATGGGGTGCGTAAGCAGTATTGGTATAGATAAATGGAATTTAATCTTTCGGGCAGAGATCATATTCAATGGTTAGATATCGTCAGTACTCTTGCGGGATATACACCGATGCTATTTGATTAGGAATGAAAGTTCCTCGTAGGGTTTATAAATTACACTACCTAACCCTAAATCGTGGTCTGCATAGCAACATTTATAAAGCGTTCCGCGCTCTGAAAGATAGCGCCTTTGATTCAAATAGTTTCAGGGTACTTCTACCCGATTTAAAATACCTGTGTTAGTGTACTCTCGTTAACTAACGCTGAAGTTCAATTTGTTAACTATAGTTTGTTTCAAATCAAAAATTCCTTTTATTGTCCCAAGCTACACACCCGGGCACCAGCACGCCTGCTTTCATGTCTGAAGTTAATTAACTGCACTTTATTCTAAAGTTAATATGCTACTTCTGTTGCAGAGTTCAATAATAATTTTCACTTGCAGAATCGTCAATACGTAAAATTACTGTTTCGTCGATGTGTGTTGAGATGTAACAAGTTTACCTGTGGGCATATGCCTATGCGATTTATGTTTTGGTTTATCAGTTTAACATTTGTTCTCCAACGTATCACTCGGTTACCATTTGTACTTGTATTATCGGTAGTTTTATAATACTGACAAATCTCAACTGGTTCAGAGATTAAAGTGTTGTAACCCAATGCGAATTCCTAAGTTCGTGTTGAATGGATCTGGCATTCATAACAGAAGATGCGATATTAAAAATTATCAACTCTTTGTTACGCCGTCATCTGGTACGAACATCACAGAATTATGTATTGAGTAATAAATCGGATTTAACATAAGACTACCCACTCTGTCTTTCATTCAGACTGTTCTAATCCCTGACACATTGCTACATTAGACTCTTCGCCATCCATGGAAGAAAATGCTTTGTCTTCTGAAACTTATGCTTAGCTCAAACTGAGCGCCGCGATGAGACTTGTAAACATTTCAATGGAAACAAAGCACAGAATTAGGTCGTAGGAAGAATGGTATATGGTTGTTATGAGGTATATGGTTGTTATGAAGCATGAAACGGGGCAAGCAAAGAACATGCTTCGGTATTCGATTTAATATAAAATATCCGTACCATTACTTAAACCGCGAGTTTAATAGAATGAGAGCACACGCCAAGAGCCCATAGTGCGAGGCACTGAACAATTACATACGGAGAGGTTAAATATGAAAATGTACCCATTTTTTTCTCTCCATTTATTATACCTTACAAAACAACTAACCATAACAGGCAGTTAGTGTAGTATGATATAATAAAGTAAAGGAGCTAACCCAACGCAACAAGTACCAGTTACAACTTGTCCAGATAATTGGTCAGTTCAGGAAGACCTTCCTTCAGACCCTTCCTCTTGCGGGTGTCGCAAACGATATTGTAGGGCTTGTTGGAGGGGCTGGGATCCATGGGGTTGCCAGGCATGTCCTGCCAGTGGTCGAACACGCACTGCGGGAAGGCCTGACCGCCGGTGTTGGAGCGAAGATCAGCAGTGAAACCGAAGGATTCGTTGACGGGCAAGTGCGCCTTGACAACGAACATAGGGGTGCCAGGAACCTGCTGCTCCTCGAACACGATACCACGACGCCTGTTCAGCACACCGTAGATACCACCAACGGCAGTCTCGGGGCACTGAATTTCGCACAAGTACACGGGCTCTTGCAGGCGAGGAGAAGCAGTGAGCACAGAGGCGTACAAGACACGACGGCAAGTGGGGATGATCTGCCCACCACCACGATGGATGGCATCAGCGTGGAGAGTCACGTCCTGGATGTTGAAGCGGACGCTGCGCATGTTCTCATCGCAGAGCACTCCTTCTTTGGTGGCCCACTGGAAGCCAGCAACGCACGAGTCCTTGATCTCGTTCAGGTACTGCACACCCTTCGTCGTATCGACGAGCAAGTTGGCACCAGTCGACTCAGGACCGAAAGTCCAGATCTTCATGGCATCAGTGGCGTCGAATCCGAACTCGCTGCAGAGAACAGTCTTGCGAGTCTTGGGGTCGTCACGAGGAGTAACCTTTCCGGCCTCAATAGCGTCAGCCAAGCCATCAGACAAGGGCGCGGCCTTCATGTACAGACGGTTATGCTTGTTAGGAGACTTCGACAAGCAAACCTCGGTAGACTCCTCGGACACAGTCTCCCTGTAGGAGACGACGGGATCGCTCTTCTTGATTGGGATGCCTGCGTGATCCTCTTCCAAATCTTTGAGACAAATTTCAAGATGGAGCTCACCGGCGCCCGCGATGATGTGCTCACCAGACTCCTCGATGATGCACTGCACCATGGGGTCAGACTTGGCCAAACGCTTGAGACCTTCGACCAGCTTGGGCAGGTCAGCAGGATTCTTGGGCTCGACAGCGACACGCACAACGGGCGACACGCTGAACTTCATAACCTTCATGTTGTGAGCGTCCTTGAGCGTGCAGATAGTTCCAGTTTTCACGAGGAACTGATCGACACCAACAAGACCACAAATGTTGCCAGCAGGCACATCCTCAATAGCCTCAACAAAGCGACCCATCATCAGGATCGTACGCTGGATCGACTTCTCGTACAAGTCAGCCTTGCCACCAGGCACGTAGTTGGGGCCCATGATACGGACTTTCTGGCCCGTCTGCACCTTTCCTGAGAACACTCTGCCGAAAGCATAGAAGCGTCCCTTGTCAGAGGTCGGTACCATTTTACTGACGTACATCATGAGAGGTCCGTTAGTGTCGCAGTTCTTGATGCCAACGCAAGATTCGTCATCTCCAGGTCCTTCATAGAGCATCTCAGCCCTGTACTTCTGGGCGGTGACGGGAGAAGGCAGGTGGACAGTGATCATGTAGAAGAGGGTCTCGCCAGCAGGCAACCACGTGCGCATCACAACCTTCAGCAGGGCCTTGCCTTCCTTGTCCTTGTCATCGATGGGAAGTTTGACCTTGAGGGTGTCCAGCAACTTGGCGGTTTCATCCTTCTTGAAGTTCATGATGGCATCGAAAAGCTTGAAGATCGGGTCCAAAACGTACATGTTGAACGCACGCTCGTTGTCGGCGTCCTTGACCTTAGACCATTTCTTGGTTTTCTTGTTGAAGAAGTTTTCTCCCCACAGCCTGGAAATTGGATGGATGAATGAACAACACGCAATAATGAAGAAATAATTCTGATTTTAAACATCTGAATTGTTTAATACTAACAATATCGAATTTTGCCATACACCGCACTGAAGTCAGTTCATAAATACTGAACATTACGTCAACTCAAGATGTCCATAGGCTGTACATATAACCATAGCATGATATCTTCAGTCAAACCCTTCTCTATGGGCTTTTTATTCCGGTTTCTCAACCCGTATAATTTGCTAAGCGCGGCAATTCTTGAAATACAAGTTGTAAAATGTCTCAAACGTAAAATATGACATATGAACAAAAAAATGAATACAATCCAATCTGTACAATGGTTAGGTATATTACAGTATAAAACACGCAGAACTAGAATATTTTAAACACGGAAATACAATTTTTATAATAGTCACATTTATTGCCTGCCGGCGGGCAATGGGTTAATCCATTTCTTGCTCTTCATCGATCATTAAAATATTGAAAATTTCGTAACAATAAGGCCACTGCTATGGTTTATTCTTTCTGTTCCACTAAAGACATTTCCTCACGTTTCACGAAGAGTAAAGAGCTATATAAAGCTTTCATTTTCACCGAATTCGGGCCTACATGCGATACCTCGCCCTTGGTACTCACTTGCCCATAAGCTTCGCAGAGGGAACCTTGAAGAGCGTCGAGTAAATGTCGGCGAACTGCTTGATGGAGAAAGCCCAGCCGTGGAGTCCGGAACCGAAACCCACGGACCCTTTGCTGGGGTCAACACGCATCTCTCCCATGGGGCCGGCGTCATCGTTGTAGGTAGCGATGATCACGTTGACATTCTCAACAATGCGCTGTAATAATAAACAAGTTAAGTTTAACTTATGAATTGTTGCTGCTTTAACGAGAGCAAAAACTGACAAGCCAAAGCAATGCTTCGCTACAATAACCACTATATAGAGAACGGCAGGATAATCTGCCGACTAGGAAGGTCAACAAGTAAAAGTTTCAGATGCGAACATTTAAATTTTGCCGTACAGAGATGAATATAACCCGTTGCCTCTCGGAATTATAGGCTACTTTATGGAAAGGCGTTTCACATTTCCAGTACTAAAATGAGACGTTACCCACTTATGTTTGTTGAACCATGAAATGCAGCAAGTTTCGATGCAAAGATAAAATGCTCTCGTGTGATATTCGATGAATTGAAGTTCAACTTTGATAAATCAATATATGTATGACACTNGTTCGGTTCCATGTAATTTAGCACCTAAAAGTATACATAAACATCAAACTGAGTAAGGAAAAGTACTTTTGAATGTTTTTTCATATTAAATCTACTTGTTTGTTTGAAGCTCCCTAGCCTATTGGCGACTAGAAGACAGCAAAAAGTAGGGATCATTTAGTATCGCCTTTAGAAAACGTGGAATCTATGCTTATGTGTGTTCCCACACAGGATTTCCTGCGCATAGAAACGGCAAAGAAATGGGAGGAAGAAAATATAGAGAAGCGGCGAAGAAGTAGTAGTGGTGGTGGTGAGCCATTGAAAACTCGAATCAAGATCTCAGCCTATCTTGCACCAAAAAAAATTTCATTGCGGTGTTCATAAGTTGTAGAGGTTCTGATGTATTTCACAGTGGGTGAGTGTTATAAAAGCTTAAAAAAAGGACTTTGTCCTTGTATTCTTAGCATCTTCGGGCTTGCATCGCGCACAGATGTCCAAAAGGGACGAGGTTCCAGCACGCCAATGCTACAACTTGAAAGAGGACAATCTCCAGGCATCTCCCTATGCCTAGGGTATCGGCGGCAAGGCCTGAGGGCACGGCCAAGTTGGCGTGGTACCGCATTGCATCGTAGATATGGTGCCTCATTATCACTTCCGTATAGAAGATTATCCTTGCACGCTTGAAAAGCTTCCCAATTGGGGTATCTACATCACCATTTGTATATTTTAGAGAAATTATCGTTATGCACACATGGAATTCAGATCATCCTAGAACCATGTAGGTTGAAGAGATGCTGCATTTCTCCGATTAATCCAGACACTATATCCGCTTCAAGCTTTTGCCTTGCGTATCCTGGTAGCATTCCTGGATGAGTATCCACAGGGTTCACATTTTATGCTTTATATACAAATCGAGTCTTGATTAATTATAATACATCTATGAAAGCGAGCACCACACCATGACACCGAGCAACGGTCGCAGCACCACAGCTATGCACCATTCACCTGGAATGTTTGGTAGAGCTCTTCCTGCTCGAGCTGGAGTTCGAGCAGCGCACGGTCCATCTTGTTCATGAACAGAACGGGCTTGATGCGCTCGGCGATAGCCTGGCGCAGCACAGTCTCCGTCTGTACACACACTCCTGTTGAAGAATACTTTTCGTTAGTGAAACTCGTGATATTCAAAATTATTAGATTATAAACCTAAAGGGCCCTAGCCACATGGAATGCTAGCAAGAGAGCTGAAAGATAAGTAGAATCAATTCAAATGCGTGTTCCCACACGTGATTACCTGCGCATAGAAACAGCAAGAAGGAAGACAAATAATCAACTATGAAAGCACGAACATGGAAAGATGCATCGTAGGTACGAAAGATGGGTCCCGAAAGCCTATCTATGACTTGAGTGACCTATTCCTATGGCACTAAGCGAGATATTTTTAAAAACTGAACCATACTCTTGGAAAACAACGGTGAAATTAAAATTCAGAAAATTCATCACGTTACGCTACATATGCATCACAGAGTCCTGAAGAAAATGTCCACTCTACTACTGTATACAAATTCTCTCATTGAGCTTGGCCGGATTTTCCTATCATCTAGTTGCCCGAAACGTACGTTCACCACTATGCCCAGCTCTACATAAATTCTACCATAAATTCTCCAAGATTATATACCAAGCATACTGTATTAGCATACGTCACTTCACGCGAGCGGCTTATGTACATGTAATTTTCTATTGAAAATGAGTCCATAACTCCTTTCACAATATTTAGAACAGTTAATTGCAGGCCCGTAAGTTTCCAATCTGGAAACCACTTTTCTCGTTATTCATTAGACCCAAAAATACGATCATGCGTGCACTGGCGACTCGAGAAGCCCCCGACGCACCTGAGACGCAGTCGACGACAACGAGGGCGCCGTCGGTGACACGCAGAGCAGCTGTCACCTCGGAAGAGAAGTCGACGTGGCCGGGCGAGTCAATGAGGTTGATGAGGAAACCGCTCTCTCCCTTCTCTTGCTGGTCAGGGCTGGTGATCAGGTCCTGGGTGGCCTCGTCCAGCTTGAAGTACATCGTGATCGCCCTGCAAGATTGCTTCCCTCAATACACTGATTTCATTCAAATCAATTCGATTCGGTAAGTCTATGGCTTTGTAAAGAAGGACTCTGCTAGTTATCCTGAACTGCCAATGGTACTAACGTCTGAAATATTGTACAATGATTCATATCAGAAACAAATTCGTACAAGCTAATAATTTCGCTGAGTGGCAATCGCTCTAGATATGAAACTCGCCAGAATAAATTGGTTGGAATACATAACATATCAAAACGCAAGGATGGACATTGGTGTTAGCATGCTCCAAGGTAGAGACCAACCACCTAAAACCATTTCATTATTATCTGTTATTTAACACCCTTGTAAAGCAGTAACCTGGCAAGTACGTTTAGCCTAAAATTAGAAGAGATAAGCATAGCCAAAAATGATATTGCAGTGACATTGGTAATACCATATTTTGAATCTATATACAACTCATTAGTAAAATTATGTTGATATAACAAGCAAAAAAATATTTTGCTCCTGCATCCATATAATCTTCCGACCAATTATAGACCAAGTGAGAGTTTTCCCATAACGCTGTCCTTCCATAATTTACAAAAACTCAGAAAAACACTGAAGTTTAAGCAAGCAACTGCAATGAACTATTAAAAAAAACTAACATTATAGGATCAATTGCTGTTCAACTCGCGTCACGATAATTACCCATTCACAAAGGTTCAATTGCAAAGTAACCATTACTGAAGACTCACGTGGATTTGATGGTAATGCAGCGTTCCTGCTCATCCTTCCTGGTGTCCGTAAACCTCGTCTCTCCTGCCCTGGACGAGGCGATGATGCCGGCCTTGGAGACCAGCGAGTCTGTGAGCGTGCTCTTGCCGTGGTCGACGTGAGCAATCACGGACATGTTACGGATGTTGCGCTTGTGATCCATGAGATCACGGATCTCGGTTACTGTGAAGTTCACCTGCAAGTCGCGCAACAGTTAACACCATGTCTTATTTTTTACTATCAACTAGTGAAATACGTATGTAAAAAATGTGAAGCACACAATTAGATTGTTAGCCGAAGATTCATCATCCGCATGGTAATGTTGTCCAAAGATGGTAAAACAGAAAGGACCATTTGGTATGGGGTACAGAAAATGGCGGAACATTATATTCCTGATTTGGCCCCAGCACCCACTACAATGGTGATCTCGGCAGTGACGTACTGTATGCTTTGGTTTAGTCAGTTAGGTTTTGGATAATTCATCACATTTGAATCAAATTGAACGAATCCAATGAACCTAATTTTTGTAGCAGTGTCTCAGCTGGTTAGTATCACACGTAGTCGTTTCGAGCACAGCTGAGCCTTTGCGTATTCAGCTGCCCGCCCGAATGCAGTCGACCACCGTCCCCACGGAAACACAATCAGGTTACAACAGGATTTACCCTATTTTATTTTCACGAGTTTTTCATTCAAGCTGCTCCTTGTAGGTGCCTTCTAAGTCGGCTATTGATATACTAACTATATTGACCAAATACTATCCTGTCGTATTCAATTAAATAAGCGTATACCTTTCTATAGATTAATTCACTTACGACACAATATTCAGCATCCTAGCTACAAAACTGCAGCATAACAGCACCGCTCGCATTAATGTTCTCTGTGCAGGCATGTGTACATGTATACGATAATCTATACATTGATACGCTTGTACCTACGTACGTAGCGTTCCGTCACGCTTTGCCACTCTGCGAGTGAAATTTCAGGTCTGGAGCGAAGTGCCCTGTATACGGGTTGCATGTTTGGCCATAAAAAGCCAGTCTTCGCGGCACGTTTTCAGTTTCCCTAATAGAGTTTGGACTACTCTCATCACGTCAAGAAGAAAATTGCTTACCAGACCGGACTATCTCTGCCCTGAACCTTTAACCTCTGTCCAACACTTGACTTGAGAGAACCACTTCTCATGACCTGGTCCATCAAGTTTGTTCATGTGAATTTCCATTAAATTTTCACAGGTCCTGCTGGTCATAATATTGCTTGTTCCTGCCCTAATCCGTCTGTTCCGCTTTCAGTAATTAATAAATATTTAGTTGAAGTTCTGAATAGCACGAGTAGTTAGGCTCTTTACTTAGAATAGACCTTTTGTTTACAAGTAAATGAGTAGTCTGTGTTAAATTAACTAAACTTTAAATTCGATTGTTGGACAAAGAATATTTTTGCTGCATGTGACGTTAACATTCAAACTTTTTCAAACAAGTTTTAGAGAAAAAATGTGACGATTAAACTAATTTGCAGTCTCATGATTACCAAATACTTCAAAATAACATTTAAAGACGGCCTTTACACGCATTGATGTTCTATTGACATTCTATGTAGATTTCTAATTGTCAAGACATTTATAATCAGAGACCCGTATTTAACATACAAATCTATCATTGGTCTATAATATCGGAGACTTTTCTTTAAGCTTGAGTATTAATTGCGCCGATTATAGCCTTAGGCCCAACAAAGGAGAAAAGATTGTAAGCTGCTTGCGATAGCATGAGAATAACACCAGGAAATCCTTAAGCAAATCGTGCATGGAAATATTGGCCGAGGAGCAGCAGAGAACCTCGAGCAGCAAAGGAATTGAATTTATCAGAGCAAAGAAGAGAAAATTATGGAAGAACAACAGCGGGCACAGCACCTTGAAGGGCACAGTAACTTCACTGATAAACGAGGAAAGAAGATTATCTATATTATATACCAAAAGTTATACATTTTATATGCAACTGATTCAAAAATAAACTCTTTCCTTTCTTTCTATTGCGTGCCAATAGGTGCTGGCCTGGAAGAGTACATTAAATATTGTTGCTTACAGTGCAATTTTTTTATTACCATCTGCTCATATAATCAGCTCATACAATCAAACTAATTGTCAACCACACAAAAGTAATTGTTAGAACAATTTTGGTTCAATTTCAATTAGCAAATTTTGAAAGTATGTTCATTTTAGCAATTTCCTGCAATATATTACATTCATTGAAACCAACTTAGGATACCCTAGTCATTTTCAACTAGCTAGAAAGTCATTCTCATCCAGTGTTAGTGAACTGACGCCGCCGCTGAAGCCGAATAAAGAACGATTCGAGCCTCTGATATTGACAAACTAAGCACTTTGACCATTAATTCCAAGATATAAGTCAAATTAAATGATGCTCGTATGCTTAAGACAAACCAACGAAACTAATATAATATAGTAGAATGTGTAGCAGTAAGAACTATATCCTATTATGAAAGAGTCCCGATACACGCACAAGTGAAAAAAAATTGCCATTCTAAAACTAATCAGCCCTAATCCCGAGCATTGCCGAATACAGGACAACTCCAACGATAAATCTTTCCAGTCCTGTATTCAAGTTCTTTCGTGAATATTATCCTACAAATATTGAAGATAAAGTAATTGAAATTTAAACAAGCCCAATGAACGCACATGAAATACGTCCGTAATTACGAGGGTAGCAAACCACTCCGCTGTATGACCACGCTATATCACGTCATTAGAATGTGCGTAACATACTAAAATTGAAGATACATACAGAACCATTTGAAAAATAATTTTTCCGTTATAATAAATTACACAAAAATGGTTATAAAAATTACCATGCTGAAATATTGAGAGAGAACACGGAGCGCAGCCTCAACCAAAAGTAATGGAGGCCACAAGCAACCGTCGCCGCCATGACAGGGACCGCATGCGGAGGGCGCATGGTTACATGCCGCAGTGACTAATATTTTCCGCTACATTCTTATTTACAACACTCGTCAAATTATAAAGCGAAGAGATATAAATAGCTTGCTTCGTCACATTTTTAATGAACAAAAGTTGCCCAAAACGACAATGCGCCGAGCATATGCTAAATTGTTACATCATTATCCTCGAGCTTTCTATTCTTTTGACAGCAATACAATATGCAGAAAACTGTTTGGAAGAAGTATTTACACGTATATTTGTGTACGAAACCCAAACGCATAACTCAAATAGAAAATAAACACAAAAACCGTACCATATTGTCGGTTGTCACCACTTCTCAGCAGATAATTTAATAACGATGTTCAGCCTCACACCGTCAGCGCGTAAAGGCCCGTTGCTCTAGCAGTGACGTTGAGCTGTACTGACTAATATAGGACTCGCCAGAGGGCGCTGATCTCATGGTTCCCTGTTAAAACATTTGGTGCAATAGCTGCATTTTAATTTTTTTGCCTTCAACGTCGGAGCAAGATAATAAATAATGCTAATTTTTAAAAAGTATAGACTGGAAAATAAAAACATTGCACAGATCACATATAAATAATTTCCCACTTTCTCATTTCCTACCATGAAACGGCAAAATTTGAATAAAAACCTAACAATACTGATATTATTTACTTGCTTATTGGATTATTGCACAGGGAAAAAAATTCTGCAATATTTTGGTCGATTAGGAACTAAGACAAAAAACTTATCCATAAGGTTGGTAATCGTATCGTAATGCTGTTCCTATCACATGTTGTGTCACATTTTCACGTACCATGTCGTAATATACATATAGACTAGATTTGGAAAAATTTTAGTGTTTCTCTCCGCTCGAATGTTTATGAACAATTTATCGTTGATAGATATACTATAGATATGCATTTTGTGCGCATATTGTTAATTTTATATTTTAAACCCCTGTTTTACATTTTTTAAATTGATTTGGTAAAAATAAAATAAAGATGCTGTAGCATACATTAATCCTTGCTGAAATAATTATCTAAAAATTACGTGTATTCTTTTACTATGAATAGCATACATTAGCAGTTTCTGCTGCTTGTGGTTTGCGTGGGCATAGAATAAAATATACCTTGATTAAATCAAAATATACTGCACTGAACCGATGTGAATTTAATACCATTACATCTCAGGCTCATCTAAACAAACTTAATAATCAACACGAGCAAATTTCAGTTCAACTATTTTCAATGTACTCAAAACTTACGAGAAGGAAAACCTTTATTAATTCCAACACGTTTCACTGTTGGGTTTTCAATGCCTCACAACTACTGGCGTGGTGAAGGATGTGGGGAATGCGTGGCTTAAACTTCTTTTTCCAAGGGAAGTACTCCTTGGTTACGTGAAATGCCTTGCCTGAGCCTGGATTCAAACTTTGAACATTTCGGCTGCGAGGCCATCGCGTTTACCAGTACGCCATGGAACCCACTGAAGATATGATCAAGAAATAAGAAAAATCGTTTAGTTTTAAATCAGTCTCATACGGAGTAAGGTACTTCTTGATTTTTCTAAAAAATAAGATTGCAAACTTGAAATTAAATGTGAAAGTCATGTCAAGACTTGTGATTGTGAATCTTAATTTACTGGTTGATCGCTCAACATGAAGTCGTGCAAGGCACGAAAAGTTAAATATTGCCGTAATATTGACTAATATCATTGTGCGGTTTTTGGGCTTACCTCAATTTGTAATGCTTTCTTAAGAAACTTATATCCAATTGTACCAATGGAAGGTTTTTCTAATTATTCATATTTTAAATTGCCTTCAATGTGTACCTATATCTTGCATTATACATATGAATACTAATTAATTGCCCAAATAACCGAAACGAACCTTCGTATGAATTACTACATATATCCAATATATTTATAACTTTGTGTCCTGATAAATTATAGATTTCTCTCATCAACAAATTTTCAATTTTAGTACGGAAACCAAGATATTGAATAACTTTAATCGATGTTTGTCATTATACTGAAAATGTTAAAACCTAAATTCATTATAGCTTATGCAAAACTAATGCCTACAATTTTTATTTTTCTGAGAACGATCTAATGAGGCACAAAAAGTAATATTTTTGGCTGGAGCAAAATTTTTTCTCGCAGCAGTAGTCGTAAGAGCCGCAGCGCTTTAGTGACTCTTAATGTGGCGCGCCGAAAAAGAAAGGGCCATTTTGTATAGACTGAAGAAAAAAGAAAATCAATGAACTGGGTGTGTTCTCACACTGGTTCCCCTGCGCATAGAAATAGGAAGTCAAGAATGAAACGGGAGTAAAGGTATAGAAGAGATAACGGTGTGAAAATAAAAAGTAAAGTGGGCATGAAAGGCAGAAGTCCCCAAGGCCTATCTATAGCTGAGGTAATTAAACACCGTTTCACTGGGTCGCCAGTCTTTATAGCTTACGGATGATACGATGTTTCAAATAAAACATGTACATTTTCGTATGTATTTGTACGTATACAGAGCGTTAGGGATGAAGAGGTACAAAATTTCCCACATACGAGAAAGTCGCACACTAAACTTTTTTACCTTTATGAAACTAGGCAAAAAATTTAGTTGTTGAGATATTGGTTGTTTAATGTTTGAAAGAAGGAAATTTAAAAACAAAAGCGCCCCTAAATAATTATATTCACGCATTTACTTTACAGAAATTATTCTAAGTTTCCACCACCCACATCGATTTTTGAGGAAACACGAAAAGCCTTTAGGTTGAACACGTGTGGAATCAGAGGAAGATCTTGTGGCAAGAATTGCAGCGGTTTCTGGCAATAAATCGGAAATGCCAGGCCTTTTTCACAGTATCCGGCAGCCTTTAAATCACTAGCGCGTTGATATGGGTGACGGAACCTTTGAACAATTTCTTTTAGAGTCGATGTAAATAAGTTATTTGAGATCAATTTTTTCAAATTTTCTCCTTTCAAACAGCAAACATGACAAAAGCCATATTGTTTTCACAAAGTTTCATAAATACAAGTGTTTAATTAGCCATTTTCTAGAATGGATGAAATTTTGTATCTCTCTTTCCCTAACACCCTGTATATGGGTGAGGAATCCTGTCAACTATTGCATTTCCTCTTAGACGAAAAATGTTCTAAGGCCGATGCTTTCACAACTTTGTCAATGTGTGGTTATACGTTCAAGGAAACCAATGCATTACTCTCAGTAAAAATGATAATTAAGAATCAGATTGCTTTAACAGAGGTCACACTGGCTATAGACAATTCAGTATTCTTTTCTTGTAATGTAAACATGATTCACCGACGAGTTGAAAGTTATTCTTACTGTTAATACTTCTCCATGCGCACATTAGAGTACACACACACACACACATAGAGTGAAATTTTATTCCATTATTCTATTGAAGTAGTTCAAGAAATACATATCTGTAATTTGACAACCTAAGCAACTCTTGTGGAAACAAGTTGTTGAAAAGAAGCCAAGCAGGTGGGACTGTACGCTCACAATTGCCCCACGAGACTCGAGCAGGGGCTCAAGCCGCTAGTACCTGCGCAGGAGCTTGTGCCCGGAAAAAAGCACGCGTCACATAGCATAAGAAACTTGAGAAACAAAATAAACTTTATTAAGCTCAACCCAGTCGACGTACAACATACTGTCTGGTTTTCAGTGCCTTATATCTATGAACGCGTGAGGGATGCGGGGTTTAAGCTCCCGTTTCGGAAGGAAGCACTCCGTGGTTCCGTTAAGCAGGTTGCCCAGCCGGGAGTCGAACCCTTACTTTCAAGTTGTGAGCCTAACACAGAACCAGAGCGCCATGGAGTACCTTATGGACCTAGGGGGCGAAATACCTGATAATTTATCTTTCTGCACGGCTAAATGCCTTTCAAATGAGAAAGCAGTACGGCATGTGTCTGTTTATTAATTATTAATATTCATATTGGATTCGCGGAGTAAAACTATATACGCAGGCTGGCTGAATGACTTCATTCTATTCTTTACAGGGGAAATAAATATTGGAAAACCCTACGAAATTTATTTGCTCAAACGCTCAAGGAGGAGTGGACACTGCATTTAGCACTACTTGTAATCTTGCACTAATTTCCCACCTCGTGTTGATAAATGATACCAAAATTAGGTAAATTCTAGATATATTAATGAACTACGAGGGTCAGATGCGCTTACCAGGGCGTTCTTTACCCTAAATAAAAAATAAGGAAATAGACGCGTATAATACGGACATTTTAACGAAAATAATTCGAAACTCTGCTCAAAACACTCAAGGAAAGCATTTCTCATCGAATCAATGAGAGAAACCAAACAAGGCTCATATACTTTGGGTAGACTTCAAAGTAAAAAATTCTTGTGTATTTTAAACACGGGATGAAAAATTATTACAACCAAGAATAGCTGTATTATGTAGCTAATAATACAGAAGGTTTAGCGATTCTAATGCATCTTTGAAATTTTTCTCAACACTTTCACGATGAAATCAAACCGATTTGCAGATTATCTTGGTTCGTGTCAGAGATTTGACAGACTTTCAGCCACTTCCCGAGATGAGGAAGAGCCATTCAACACTTCACTCATCATTAAGCCAAAAGGATTCATTCGACAGCCAGCATTACTCCATCAATAAAACGTAAATTTTCCGAGGCAATCGCGTTTTAAAAAGCACTTTGACACTTCTGGCACGAAGTTAATATTCTCGTTTAGATATTTTTGAAGGGTGAATGAGGGTCTTATTATAAGAAGAAAAGGAAGTTAGAGATAGAGCCCCTCCGGAGTGCCCTCCTTCTTGCGGTAAAGGACGTTCTCCTTGCTCTTTTTGAAGTCCTCATTGGTGATCTTCATGCGGCGCTCCCGCAGAGCCATAAGTCCTGCCTCCGTGCAGATGGCCTGCAATATGCCATGCGAAAAAGCGTCACGTATTATCTCAACAACCCTCCCGAAATTTTAGCTCTAACTATCACGATTAAAATACTCTTGTTTTCCCTCAACGGAACACAGAGAGCAAATTTCAATATAATCAAACCTCTTTTAGTGTATACCAACTTTTTAAAGACGAGGTTTTCTCAGGTGGAAATTATTTACTTATTAACAGGATTAACAGTTTTTCATGGAAATTATTGCTCAGTCTTCATCCGTTTTCGTAAGACTTTCAAATTAATTGATCAGGAAAATCGAGATTCCACAGCCCCCCCTCCAAAAAAAAAATAATACAGAGGAGCATCACAATATAACAACATAAGGTTCAATTCCCACCCTTAGAGTCAAATTCTGACTGCAATTGTCTGCAAATCATTTCCGGCTCTGACGCTCTCAACTTATACGAACAAAAAAACTCATTGGATATATATATTAACAACCAAGCCGAAAAAAGTGCATACATCAAAAATTTATTCATTACATCCTGGTGTAAGTTCCTTACGATTGGGTCGAATCATAACCGAGCCATGAAGGCTTTAATTATACAATGATTGGTATTCGAAGAGCGTTTTGCACTACGATGTCAACACCTCGAGAGTCGTAAGAACTTCTCTGACACAACAACCAACTCTACGTCGTGTGGGACAACGTACCGCAGGACGGCTGAGAGACCCACCTTAATATCAGCCCCACTGAGGTCATCTTTGGCCAGGATGAGCTCATCCAGGTTGACATCGTCGCTGAGCGTCATCTTGTTGGTGTGGATGTTGAAGATCCGTCGCTTGGTCTTCTCGTCAGGCAGGGGGAACTCGATCTTCCTGTCGATACGCCCCGGTCTGATCAAGGCGGGGTCAAGCGTCTCTATCCTGTTGGTGGCCATGATAACCTGCCCGGACACATTATATTAGGAGACAAAGAAAAGAGCCTAATCATTGATGTGAGAAGCGCTCAAGAATTATTTACTAGTTTTTATAGTTATTATTTATATAGCAGCTAGTACATGTATTACACTACAACTCCAATGGTATGAAAGTGGCGAACTTGGTAAGAAATATTTAGAAAATTATGTAAGTAAAAGACGGCTAAACTTCAGGAGCTGACACACTAAGAAATAAAAGAAAGGGACCATCTGTCTAAACCAGCAATAGATATAGTGATGCAGAACAAAATAAGGCAAAATGATTTTGTAGAACAAAATAAGATATTTCAAATACAAGGACTCCAACCATGACATCCCCATTTAGTCCAAGAATCTCACCTTTGCATCCCCATACAGCCTAAGAATTCCAACCTGACATCCCCATATAATCCAAGAATTTTATCTAAATAACTGACATCCTTGTTTATTGTTTAGTTCAAGGATCTCACCTCTACATCCCCGTTTTTAATTAAAGGACCTCACTTTGACATCCCCATAACGCCCGAAAAACTCCCTCCTACGTCCGCATCGAGCGCAATAATCTCACCTTGACGTCTCCCCTGGAGTCGAAACCATCGAGCTGGTTGAGCAGCTCGAGCATGGTACGCTGGATCTCCCTCTCACCGCCGCTGTTGCTGTCGTAACGCTTCGTGCCGACTGCATCGATCTCGTCAATGAAGACGATGGAGGGCGCGTGTTCCTCTGCTACTCGGAACAGCTCACGGACCAGCTTAGGACCGTCGCCCTACACCACAAATTTTAAGAAAATTAGAGCAGGAACATATACTCAAGAATGGTTGAGAGACAATTTCTCCCAATGAGAAAATGAGGCCACTGAAAATGAATGGGACTCCACCATCTGACTCTCTCTATCAATGCATACACTAAAGATTAGGGTGAAAAATTTTCTTGATCTAAAAGTATAACACTAGAGATGACTGTCATCAGATGGTGGATTATTTTTGTCATCACGGAAGAAATATTAAGGGAATGAAAAACAAATTTAACTGCATATGCTTCTATAAACCGGATTCTGAAATCTTTGTCCAGCACGGTTCACATAAATCGAGTTTTTAACGACGACCACTACCATAAACCTTCCTTATCTGGGGTTCACAATGACGACCACTACCATAAACCTTCTGTCATGAGTTTTTAATGCTGATCACAAACATAAACCTTCCATGTCATAAGTCCTCAAAGACGACCACTGCCATAAACCTTCCATGTCATAAGTCCTCAAAGACAACCACTGCCATAAACCTTCTGTCATAAGTCCTCAAAGACGACCACTACCATCAATCTATCAAGCCATAAGTCCTCACAGACGACCGCTACCATCAATCTGCCACGTCATAGGTCCTCAATAATGACCACTGCCAGTAACCTCTACGGGAAAAGAAGCGCTCACCAGGTATTTCTGAATGAGCTCTGACCCCACGACTCTGAGGAAGGTTGCGCTCGTCTGGTTAGCGACTGCTTTGGCGAGGAGCGTCTTGCCTGTACCTGGGGGCCCGTACAAGATCACCCCCTTAGGTGGCCTGATCCCCATCTCCTCGTAGTACTCGGGGTGAGTGAGGGGCAGCTCCACGGACTCCTTGATCTCCTGGATCTGCGTGTCCAAACCTGGAATGCAAACGTAGTTGAAGTTCATACTTGATGTGTGACTGATCGACGTGCGTGTGTAGCTTTACGTTTCATCGTTTGGTTGCATCAGCAACTGCAGACATGATTTGAAAAACTATATTCAAAACGAACTAAGTATGACAAAAGAATGAGGAAAAGAAATAAAAGAAAATAAAGACTGGAATCATCCTCAAGCATTTGCATATTCAGTGAGTCGGAATTAGAACTAAATTCACCGTGAAATTCAAGTCTTTACTAAACAGAATGAAACAAAATTATGTTATTCCCCTTAGCGGATTCTAATTTTTTATAGAATCAAGAAAACCATACAAAAACCGGCAATCAAGAATAAAATAGGGAAGTTCAAAGCTTGTCTCACGCACTGAACACTTCAGTACCCAAAGAAGTTGAAAAAATGGAAGAGACAGAGATCAGTTTAAGCATCACATCGTTTTATCCTTTTCTTACTCAAGAAAGCCTAAATTAAAGGTTCCCAAAGACAAGCAAGTAAACATGAGTGAGATGCGCTACCGGACACAAGCCCACTTACAGAGCTGGCTGGCCCTGTACATCAATGACCTCGTAGCCTAGATACAACACGGAGAAAATAAATTTTATTCCAATCAATATGACGCTCAACAAATTGTGTTTTAAATGCCTTGTAATTACTGACAGGGACCCTGAGTGTATTAGGGGGATGTGGGTTTCAAGTTTTCCTCTCCCAAAGAACTTCTCCATGACTACGGGAAAATCAGCCTATGCACGAACCCATGAATTGAGCCATGAATATCCTCAACATAAGGCAAGCGCATTGCACACTGCACCACACAGCCAGAGATGTACCAACACAACGTGTAAAAAACTAGACTCGCTCATTACATCAGGTATCTATCGCCTTTTCACTACCGCCTGAAATGGTGGCTGTGAGTGTTTCTAGAATCTTCCCACTTCTTATTGGATCTTCAATATGAGATCCAACATAGGCTGAACCTTGATAGAGTTTAGCTCTTAGTTTCTGTAGCGCAAGTGATAGCAAGCCTGCCTCATAATATGGAGGTCCAGCGTTTGCTACCCCAGACAGAGTGCTTTTCTTGGGACAAAATGATTCAACACGGTATGATTAAAAATTCGGCACACCATTGTAGCGTGAGACGGGATGTCCTTACTTCAGTACTTCCAAGTTTTCCAATGTTGAAGCAACAGTGTAGAGTATACTATACCTAATACCTTGACATTAAATGAACGAGTGTCCCTCTACAGCACCTTCCATTTACTCGGCAACACACGCTGCAGCGTCAACACTCGTTGGAAACGGAGAGACAACCCATGCTCATCAGAGCCGCTGGCTGGACATGCGACTCCACAGCACTGACACTCTCGGTGTGGTCAAAACTCACCTCCAATATCAGCATACGTCTCCTGTGGGGCCTTCTCCAGCTTCATGACCGTCACCATGGGGTCTGTATCGTCACTGAGCACACCCACCACAGCATGTACCTGCAACCACAGTGTCATTATGTAAAGTGTTTCAATAAAGTGTTTCATTCACCTACCACAATATTATGTGAAAAGAATTACACCCCCACAAGTATTATTACATTAAGTGTCTTGGATGCCCCCCCTACATCACAGTATCATTACGTCGAGTATCCTATTCAACAGTAGAGTGTACCTGGCCCCACAATGTGTCATAATCACACAATCTCCAGCTCCAGGTTTTCCACTGGGCTTTGTCCTCGCTTAAGCTGGCATTTCCCACAACTGCTCAGACTAATGAGGTCTCTCACCGCCACACAAACCATTAGGAATGATTCAACTGCAGCACTCTATTGGAAAAGTAAAATATGAAGAACTTGTAAATGCTGATTAACAGCTTTTAAAGAAAAACAATGATCAAACAAAAGAGGGCAAGATTCCAAATCTTTTATTCCAATTTCCCCACAGGCATGCAGCATAATTCCTCAGGACCTCCCAATTCTCGTCTTTAATCCTAATTGGAGGAAATTCAATGTATTTTCCTCACTAATCCTTAGCAATTGTACATTACTTTGCAAGTTTTTGTACAAATTGGTGTCATGTGCATGAAATGCGGTCAAACCGCACAAATGACATGTTTACATATTTTGCAGTCTTTACAAAGAACCTCGCAAAACCTATTTAAAACACTTAAATTCATGCTGGTTAATCGCAGAAGAAAAATAAGGCTCAAATGAGAAAACTTCAATTTGTAGCATCATTTTTTCCCCCCGACCATATTCACTGAATTCTAACTATAATAATTATAGTTAAAACTATAGTTTCACCACCGTAACCATTCAGGGAGTAGTCCCTAGATGTTGAACTAATTAATTCAGAGAGTGGTCCCTACATGTTGAACTAATTAGTTCAGATAAGATGTTGAACTAATTAGTTCAGATAAGATATTGAACTAATTAGTTCAGATAAGATGTTGAACTAATTAGTTAAGATAAGCAACACCACCATGACCTACACACACACACACCTTATGATTGAGGAGCACAGAGCAGCCAGGCTCGAGCTGGTCCTTGTCTACAAAGGAGAGGATGGAGACGTAGTGTTCTGACCCAACAGAGGTGGACACAATCGCATGGTTGTCGTCAATGATCTCCTCCAACGTGCCCACGCTCATCGGGCTGCCACGGAGGTCGTCAACCTTACTCCTCTCCTCCTGCAATGGTGGATAACACTATGTAGTCCTGGGATAACACTATGTAGTCCTGCAGTGGTGGATAACACTATGTAGTCCTGCAGTTGTGGATAACACTATGTAGTCCTGCAGTGGTGGATAATGAAATGGAACAAAACTTCACGTTGGTCATGTTCCGGAGTTGACTTATAATTTCCCACTTTTTATAGCAAAAGAAAACGAAAAAAGAGAAAATTTTAATGCCAGAAAAAATAGGTTTCTTCATTCCTGCTGAACTTGCCCCGTGAATCTGTTCAATAAAAAAAAACAAAAGGCTAAAACGGTAACCAAATTAGGGCTCATCACACAAGGCCAGCAGGCACCACAACACAGTCTGATCTCAGCAGAGCAAACACGTCTTGAGCAGAACGAATAGGTCTTGTTGAACGAGTAGTGGACGTCTAGAGGAGTTCATTCCCACAAATTTATAAGTGAAGATAATCAAGATAAATATTTTTTATGTGATTTGTCTTGACTATCCTTAATAATGGTTTAGAAAAAAACATTGTGGTGACGGCAAGAAAAACTGATGGAAAAATAAAGTTAACTGTTGTTTCCCAGCTCAGATGTTCTTGCTTAACTTCTCAGAAGTGATTCATGCAGATAAACTATAAAATTCTGTAATTTCTATAAATACAAGATAAATGAACGTTCTTGAACTTTGGAAAATATTTTTGAGCAGAATTCACTTGAATTTCACACGAGGAAAAATACTTGGCAAAATTTCCAGGTCAATTCTGAATTAGTTAGGGTAAAATGACAGTAGAATTTTTAATTACTCACATTCATGGGTTTCAAGGGATGAACATATTTCAATTCAAGGCACACAAAAAGGTCCATTGTAGACGACATGATGAAAAAAAAGGTTCACTGTAGACTGAACGACGAAGAAAAAGGCTTATTGTAGACTGCACGATGAAGAAAAAGGCTTATTGTAGACTGCACAATGAAGAAAAAGGCTTATTGTAGACTGTACAATGAAGAAAAAGGCTTATTGTAAACTGCACGATGAAGTAAAAAAGTCATTGTTGAATGCATTATGAAGCAAACCATCCCAGTTCTAGCAACTGACCTCTTCTTTTTCCTCTTGAGGCTTGAGAGTCTCCTGGTTGCGTATGAACTCCTCCTCCATCAGCAGGAAATCCTTTATCCGCTCAAGCTTGAGCATTTTGAGGCGGCATCGCGTGTGAGGAGTCACTGAGAGTAGGGCACAAGACCTGTAGTGTGTCCAGCTAGGACAACACAATCTACCTCTGCAATACTGCAACTCTGATCAGCTAGCTTGCTTGTAACCGTGCATACTCCATTCTCCAGCAACAACATAAGACAGAAATTCAACTCATCTCGCAGTTAACAAGGGTTTTTTCATGGTATCATGGTTATGGTTTATTGGGACCAAATGGAGGAAATATTTTTTTGACTTTGGATATTTGTTAGGAAATAAAGAAGAGCCATTCGAGGCTCAAGTGGGTTTTTAAAATAGTGACTCAAGTGTGCTACTAAAACTCTGACATAGATTGCCAGTATCAACCATGCACACCAGCTTCCATGTTAGTAAATAGGGATAATAGAGGCCAGGGTATATACTCAGAGACAAGAGAGAGAGAAAGGAGTCTGCCTTATAAAACAAAATTGTACATATTCTAGACACAGAGGCTTAAAATTTCTTGATAATATACAGGGTGGCCCAAACATCAGGTACCCTCACTGGTATTGGTAGCACTGATACATTAATAAATGTTTAGGATACAATTTTATGACAGGGTAGCCTGCTGTTGGCCCACCTTGTATAAACTTGACAATTTTAAATAAAATAATTATTTCTCAACAAAAGTAGACAGGTTGGGAACAATAGACTGGGGGTACTGCTCCATGAATAGAGCTTCTGCAGTGTCAACCTTAAATGCTGGAAAACCTTCATACCATTTGGATTCAAAAAATGTGATGCTACAAAAATTAAAAGGATATGCAAGCAGACAGGAACTGAGAACAGAGAGTTGACAGACTTGACTAGAAGCCTAGTATGCTACTAAAAGTATGAAATGTGTACCTGTTTGTTTGATTGCTCAAAGAAATATCTCCAGCAATAGCAAAGGAATTGTTGAAAAAATCTGACATTTACCTGAAGACAATAAAAAGTACAAATTGACATTTCTCACACTTATGTTCCAATGCATATTCAACTTTTCACCTATTAATATAACATGAACCCTAATCTCATGTATAAGAGATGTCTTCATCATTTCAAAGTCGATTTGTCCCAATTGAATTATCTTACAGTATTACTGTAAGAAACAATTTATGATAAAAATATTTTATACTGTGTTCCTAGTTCTCTCTTTTTTACTGAAAATAATAAAATTCCTGAATTGCATACTAGAAAATTTTATACTCACACACTGTATAGGATGCTAATGACAATGTTGGTGCTCTATTTGACCATACATTGATAAATACTATATCTAATAAAAGCAATTGCTAATATTGAATTGAGAAAATTCTTCCAAGATCAAATGATATGCTGTGTTGATGTTAACTTCTGATTTCTTAGCAGCTCCTTCCCTTATTTATAAGCTTGATATATACAGTCACTTTTCAGTGCTGTAATGCACAAAATAATATTAGAATTATGTGGTAGAATTCAAATTTGTGCTACATGAGAAACTACTGTCAAAATTTTACAGAACTTCACAGCACAGTATTGCATGTTGATGAAAAATCGAAAATGAAAAGTTAACAAAATAAAACAATCATTTTAAACATAACATCTATATTTGCATCATTGGATGACCTGCCATAACAATACTTGCTTCCACATACTGCAGACCTCTTCATCCACACTGGCATAAGCTAAGCTCATATAGACATCCCTTGGCATCTCATTTTTCTTCCATATTATTTTTCTATAGATTCTAGTGCAATTTTCTCACAAGTCAAAACCATTTGACTGCAGCTATTTGTGATACTCATATAATAATTAATATTGTACAAACATCACAAATAGCAACGACCGATTAGTTAGTGCACGAGAAAATTGTGCAACTTTATTACATGTATGAATGGTACTTCCTGCATTGCCAAAAATTCCATGGCATTCAGTTACTTATGAAAAAAACAATTGAATCATGTAAACCCAAATACAATACACATGATGACATCTAAGCTCCATGATGACACAAAAAACTTTAACAGTTACATGTAAATCTAACCTTGAGGCAATTTATTTGCAGTGTCAGGTCCTTTCATCCTCTTCTTCTTCTTGCCAACGCGTGTAGGCACAGGAGGCTCATACTTCTTCTTTTTATCTTTTTTGTCTCCATCAGCTCCACCTCCTCCACCAGTGCCCCCACTCTGTTGCTGACCCTGTGAATTAAAAAAAGAAAATTAGGTTCCACTGAACAAACAACAGACTCACAATTGATGTTCTTAGTAAAAATAAAACAATGCCACACTGAAGTGTTAAGATTCTGTGACAGGATTTTATCAAATTCATCAAAATAGTATACATCTAAATCAAAATAAACAGCAAGAATTAATCATTTTAGTAAATATATTTTTCACCACTCCTCTTTAAAAACTAGATAAAAATGGATATATTCAAAATGAAAATAGGAGCACAAGGGTTACTCTGCTAAAAACCATAATTTTTTCTACGGTGATCTGCCATTTGTATTTTGACATATCATACAAATAAAGAGCATTCAATATACTTTACTTTACAAGTGTACTTAAATTGCTTAACTTAACATACTTTGCTTTTAAAAGTTCAAATGTTCTTTAAATACTTCCAAGAAAATTAGGTGAAAATACATATAAATTTTCTTTAAACATTTCTCTACTGAAACAAATAATATTAAAGTAGGCATCATAAGTCACAAGCATGCCACTACCACAAAAGAGATAAAAGTTATATGGAACAGTTGAATAAATAAAGCACACAGAAAATATAAACCTCACAAATTTGGCATCCTAAAAATAGCCTATAGTTAACTCACTTGGTATTCTATTGTAGAAACAAACCACTAACTTGACAGTAGAATTCATTTCCATATAACCAAGGCAACTAAAATTCAAGTTAGCAATTTATTTAATAGGACAAAAGTGAATAGTAGAAATATTAGTAATTGGCTCAACTAACTTAACATGTCTGCAGCCACACTTTTTCTATCAGAACTACCAATAAAACAAAGGCTTAGTTTCAACATGAAGAAATCTGTAGTACATAAAATTTAATATTCTAGCAAATGTTTGCCTTGCTCCTAATCTCTTAATAAGAGGGTGCAACTAATGTTTGGGCAAACCTAGAACATCTATTTATGACTAAACTCTCTGTATACAAGATGTATTAAATTTCAAGCTGCTAGAGGCTAGAGTACTAGGTTAACATTTACTTGACAACAGAAAACTACATAAAGTATCTTCCTATTCATCACATAAATTCAATTTAGAGGTCATTGGATAGAAATTTTATCTGAGCAATGTAAACCTATTTCTAAATTATTTAATAGCATGGAATAAGTTTTGTTGAAAATATTCAAATCATTCTTAAACAAACAATGTAATGCAGCAAACTCTACAGTAATTTGAGTTATCCTTAGACACTTTTTGACTATAGATATTATCATATTATATTATTTCATATTAACAAAAAAACTACACTGACATAACTGGAAAGAAGCACATGTTATACAATATAAACCACTATTTCAAAATTATACTTATCATAACCTTTGAAAGAAATAGATAATACTTCTGCCACTCAAACAATTCTTATGCAATGACACCAAAACAAAGACTGCACTATGAAAAAGATATTTTGTGCAGTTGGCTGCAGTAAAGTAAACATTAGCCAAATTTTTCAGTAAGGTACAAGGTGCATAGTTTTAGATGATAAAGCTATGAGAGGTTAATATTTACTTTACTGTAGCTAACTGCATAGAGCATCCTTATTATTGTACAGCTTTCACTCAAGTGTCATTGAGTAGAAATTTTTTTTCTGTGGTGAAAACCTATTATCAATGGGTTTATGAACAAATTATGATAAAAAATTAGTTTATAATTTACAATGTGTCTCCAGCGCTTGTGAATCCTCCCAGCTATGTTAGGGTTACATTAGGTTCCATTAGGGTTAGGTTAAGGTTGTGTTAAGATTAAGTTACATTAAGAAAGGTTTGTTTTGTTCATATGACACAATGCATTATGATAAAAACATATGAGAATGTAGCCTATATTTTTGTACAGTTTGTGAAATTTTGATACACAAATAGTTTAAATATATCTCGCAGTATAGAATTTTTTCTGCATCAACATTTTTTTAAATTAGGCTTCTAGTTCCCAGAAAAATAATTCCTATCCAATGACACTAAAACAAAGGCTGTGCAATGAACAGGATGCTCTGTGCAGTTGACCACAATAAAGCATATATTAATCTCATGAGGGATATTTTGGCATTAAAATCGAAAATTGAAAGATTCATCTCTTAACAATATCTTTTGCAGTAAAAGGATTATGGGTGAAGTAAAAATTAAGACCATTTAGGAACAAAGTAATGATATGATTATGGTCAGAGATGTAAGAATTTCTACTTTCCTTTTCACAAAAATTTTTCTTAGGACTGAATTACTTTTATTTGACTCTTCAACCTCAATGTTTACTTTCACATTCAATAAATTGCATCATTATTTACTAAATTTGTCCCATGAATATATGTTATCAACACAAATCACTAGAACAGTTCATTGGGAGCAATTAAAATGATTAGTCACCGATTTATAGGTGCAAACACAAAAATTTTGTAAGAAAATTCTTTATTAGAAGAAAATAGAATTAAAACTTCATTAAAAATGATAAACTCACCATTTCAGATGTTGAAGTTTACCACTACCTTGAATGTTTAGGAACTTCAATGACAAGCTCTTTCTAAACAAGATTTTGCATTAAACGAACAAAGTTACCCTATATTGACATATGGTCACACAGCATGGACCAAAGACATATGGTCACACAGCATTTTTATAGGTAGGCGGATGCATTGTGAAGTTTGACTAGCTGTTTCTAAGAATAAATACAGTTTAAATTCAGTTTTAAACTGTACAGTTTAAATTCAGTTTTAAACAGAAATAACTCAAACTTCTCTAATTGAATTGTCTCTGAGCGAAATATTTGAAATTTGTATATATGGTTGCTCCTACTCACATATATGGTGTATTTGGAATTTTTTGGAGGAAATATATATAAAAACATGTTCACTATTTTTGATCAATTAAATTTTTATATGAATAGATCCTCTTAGTCAATAAATCTATTACATATAATCATGACTTTTTAGTTCTTATTTTGCGGTCTACCTTATGTGTAAAAGAATCTAAATTGCAATAGTCCATCTTTACACCGTAATTTTTATTTTATAAAGTATTCATAACGATTACACAATGCTTATAAGATAATTTAAGCTGCAACAGGCTATCTTAGCACTGTAATTTCTTTTTAAAGATGTTCTTCGAGTTAAAATTTTACGTGTTGTGCTTAGCATATAATTATGAATCACAGTTCGAAGTTTCAATGTGACTTCCACCCGTAATTTTAAGGTTGGGGCTTTGCTGTTCGAGTGGTGCCGAGTATCTCTTTTAGTCAAACGGGATAATAAGCAATAAACAGGGGACTTAACTTTATTGGGAAGGAATGCCCCTCAGGCAAAACCTCCTACTCGACTTGACAGAAGTTTTCTTGTAATCTTGCCCAGGGCTTGACCCCCCGAGTTGTAGGTGAAACGGGTACTTGATCTCGCCTTGGTGGGTACTTGACTGACCGGAGCTTGCCCGCTTGATTATGCGACGCGGTCCAGTTAGATTGGTCAAGTATTGAATTGTGACACCGAGGACCGAGTGTTGCGTGTGCTTGGGTAAAGACGATGTCGCTTAAGAATGATGGAGTGACGTAAGGTAAGATAAAAAAATATAGATGTATAGGCTTACTACTACAAAATACAGCTGCTCCCAGGCTCTACGCTTCCTATGAGTAACGTACGAGTGGGCGCGTCGCCCGGCCACAACGAGTACGAGGAGGGCTGCGCGGCAGCTGGAAAGTGACCGCC
>VOMN01055657.1:0-10623 GCA_014899125.1 Orchestia grillus
TTGGAATTAGTTCCGGCATCCTATCCCAGAGTAGACTTGATGTGTCGCCTAATAGAGGCATATAGAATTTTGAAAAATACCACACGAAAAGTACGGCTCACAGCAAGGGAGTCAACATGACAACAAATATAGTTCTAAGCAATGATTAAATACGACTGTAGTTATTTCACAAAAATATATGGAAATATTTATAACATACTTCACTAATATAATGCAAGAACAACATTTCGTCAAAATCATAACTCTTTAATTTTTCTGAACTGAGGTAGTAGCACATTTTGTCTAAAGCCATCAACAACACATTAACAGTACACATTTCTCTACAGAGAGTCATACGAATTTAACTATATTATAAGGTATATAGTAAAATTAATACTCGCAGACGACTGAGATGCAAAAAAAAACATAAAAACTGGATTAAGCACGTAAAAATTGGAAGGTTACCTAATATTGGTATCTCATGTTGTTTTAAACCCAAAGATTAATGCGGTAGTAAACCAACGACAAACACTGGTATCCTGCGAGAGAAGAAAAGTAAAAAAACTTCTATATTCCTGGCTGCGTAAAAGTAAATCTTAAAGAATGACAATGTATGATAAACATCCCATAGGAACAACTGAACGACTCGACCATATCATCTTCTTTAGAACACGCATACGCGATACGGAACGGAACTTTAATTTCATCCCTTGAGTCCCATAACTCACTCAATAATTTCCATAAGAGTTGGAGCCTCGCCCTGGGGGTAGTTCTTGTGTATGTTGAGGTGGGTGTGCAGGGAGGAGAACACCTGGGACTGGGAGGGGTCGCTGAGGGGGTCGCACACCAGCACGTGGGCCAGGGTCCCGATCACGAAGAGGCAGGAGGTCGCAGCAAGCACCGCCGACGCCGTCAGGAAGAACACGATCACTCCGCTGCACACAACACGGAATGTAGAATTCAGTGCACAAATGCAGGGCATAATGAATAATTTAGTGTTGTGTAGGAATACGTATAACTTGGAAGAAAATGACTGCAGTACTCGAGTTAGCAAGACCGCAAGAAAATTTAATTACGAGGTCTGGTAGACGTTGTAACTTAAAGCTGTACGTAAAAACTACGCGATTAGAGCAATGATGTTGAAACCCATAAACCGGTAAAGTGTTTGTTCATACTCTGTGTTACAAAAAAATGAGCTTCCAAAGAATGGTTCTAACGATGTCTAGCCAAAAAACTCGAACACACAAAGGATACCTTCTTCGTACTTTAAATTGACACAATTAATGTCGAAAATGTTATTTTAGAATCCGCCCCTTTTGAGTGACCACCTTCGTCTTTATAAGGCGATAAAGTAAACGTTGGTAAACTACACTTAAATTAAGTGCAACGACGAACACTGAAATTTAGCACAGATATAAAGAACATGTCATGTTCTGTGAATCAAAACCCCTGAAGATGATAGTGAAGTCATGTTCAGAGCTGCGTAATGTGGCGCACGAGAGAATGTTGTCATTGCCTCTTGCATTAGGCGAACAAGTTCATGGTAGCAAATAACAGAAAGGAGAGGTGAATGTCCAACTGGAGTTAGATTTCACGACTTTTACACATGACTAATATCACTCTCTATAACGACGACACCGGGTTCTGAAGGGTCAAGACAAAGTTCCGAAGGGTCAAGCGTGAGCACAGCGCAGGGTCTCGCAAGAGTGTTACCACACCATGACTGATCATGAAGCATTTATTAAATATTGCATTAACCATCCCACCATCCCAAAACGAATAAATAGGCTAATACGTTTATGTCGTCCGCCATACCATAAACACTGAAAACAAATTACAGAGCGTTTAATAAAGGCTTACTAAACGATCACTCTGGGGTAACACTTTTTTACGACACCATGAGGTGGCGAGACTGCAATTTACATCCCGGAGTAGACGGCAGAGTCTCGCCCGTGAGCGGACCCGCTCTATAGAGGCGCTCACGTGATCATCCAGGACGCGCCAGTGACTTTGAGGCAGGAGGCGGCCTCGTCAGCACGGCGGCCGCAGCAGCCGTAGAGCAGCGCCAGCACCCACGATACCAGCACCGTCAGCAGCACGCAGCACACGCACAGGAACGCGTAGTACCTGCACACCGGCAAGTAAAACACTGAGGGAGAAATTACGGTTGATCTAGAATAAGAGACGCAGATGAACCTTCTACTAGCGGCAGCACACGCGCAGAAACGCTTGGCTTGTGAAACGATGTTCTTCCGAGAAAAATCTATGAAAACGTAAGCTCAGATTTAAATACGCACTAAACTGGAGCTACAACAAGAACGATGAACAGAATACGTAACCCACATCAAAACAACGGCAGTCCACGTATAAAACCAGCCACTACTATAAAAATTTCACGGCAATTGAAGGGCAGAAGGGGGATGTGAAGAGAGGCAAAGGTGGAGGAATGAAGTTGTCAAGGGGCGTTTCCACGGCGCACCTGTAGTGAGAGTACCAGCCGCTGAACAGGGTGATGTTGGTAAGGGTGTCCTTGGTGTGGTAATGCACGTCCACCTGCGACAGCGTCGTGCGCACCTTCTCTGCGGCCTGGCTCAGCTGCGCGCCTGGGTGCACCAATGAATTCAAAATTAAACGTTGCGACAAGTGGTTGAGACATTAACAGCATCAAACACCAGAGGTGCGACCATTGTTAAACACGGAATGACGCTGGTATTTAATGTACACAGAACCGAAATCCAAGCTACAGTACTCATTTCTTGCACCTTATTTACGTCAATGACTGCTGTAAAGCATGAAGGTGAAAGTGTGATTAACATCAGAGAGGGACACAGAGGCTTCACTCACCAGCCTGCCTGATCTTGTCTTTGATTTCCGGGATGGACTTCTGCACTTTGTTTTGTATCTCCGTAGCTATCGAGTCGAAGGCGCGCTTGCCACGCTTCACTTCAGCCTCGATGTCCCCTGCCAGCAGCGACGCCACCTCGTCCAGCTTGTGCTCTACTTTGGGCAGCTGCAACATACGTTTACATATCCATTATTCCTGCTCTAAAAGATCGTCCATGTGACTTAAACCCTTCAGGGGGCATAGGATGGGCAAAGGTTATTTAGATTTATCTCTCCTAGGCTATGGGGGCTCTGGTAGCTTACCTCAGCTTAAGCTAGGCCTTAGGGACCTCCGTCTTCCGTGTCCACTTTTCACTATTTTCACGCCCTCTGTGCTGATTATTTTTTATCTTTTCTACCTCTTCGTTGATAACTTGCTGTTTTTATGTGCAGAGAATTATGTTTGGGAACACATCTGTGCATAGATTCCATGTTTTCTTAAGCCCATCCGGAATGGTCGCCTTTTTTGCTCTCTTTGAATCACACTTTATGTGGATAGGAAGCTTTAAACTAACTAATAATAACAATGATAAGTGTGACTTGAAATACGGCCAACTTCCAGTGAGGTCAGTTCTCACACTCAAACGATACGTTTCCCTACCACACCTCCCGGAGTAAAGGAGTGGCAACCATAATCCTTTGAGATGACGGCTTCATCTATGCCTGTTGGTGAGGTTATTGTCAGCCACTGGCAGCACACCAGCCCCAGCAGCTGGAAATCTGCCCTGACTTGTCATAGTTCACCATAAGGCAAGGAGCAGCTCGGCGCAGGTGAACACGATGACTGCTGACAAAAATCAAGCCTCGGCAGCCCACAAAATGAAAGGAGAACGGCTCGCACTTACCTGCATAAATAGTTATTGTCATTTGGATCAAGTACATAGGAATTGGAAGTCATTTCCATTTTGTATACACTTTTTTCGCTAGATTTTAATTTTGTTTTTATGTTGAAACAGTCCTATTCTTAACCAACAGAAGATACAATACATTCAAAACAGAAGCCTCGGTATAATGGTAAAAAAGGTTTAATTATTTTTACTTTTTCACTTTCAGCAGCCTCATCCCAAAGTATGGATGCCATGCGAATACAGTTCTTTACACTCATGCCACATCAGAAACTCGAAATAATTAATACTGTGAACTGCAACAACACAGGAAGTAACTCGAAGAGTAAGAGTTTACCAGATGGCCTCATTGATACGTCAGGAAATTATACGGCCTAACAAACCGTCCTTGCAATAGGCCAAGTCCCACTTCTGTTGTAGCTCTGGCAAAGCTAGGAGCAGCTCATGCGAGCGCCCCGGACTCAATGTATTTAAAACCAAGGAACAAGAAAATAAACTCGCCGCTCTCACATAAGAATGAGCATCAGTGGTCAGTCACGGCGCTGAGTATGATTATAACGAGGGCTGACGATTTCGAGCACGATGCTTTTTTTATTCAAATTTTCGTGGCTCTTTCTCACACTTACATCAAATTATCGATGATGACAATCGCATATTTACAAGATGGTGCCCAGACAATGCTCGCGGCACTGACTACGACTAAAGCAGGTATGCGGTAGAATAGCAGCTTTAACACTGAACACACGACAACAAATGAAGGAGTCTACGTGCACCACACTTACTAATGCACAACTGTACATATTTTAATCAAAGAAGCGGGGTTTATATAGGGGAAATTCGACACAAAAAGTACCAAGGAGCTAAAGGGGTGGAGTGAGGTGACGTAAAGCGCATCCTCCAACTGTACATGCTTTTTTTTCTACAGAAATCTGACCCGGTTAATGATTCATCCGTAATACAGACTGCCACTACAAATGGGAAAATGCAAAGTTCGCTGAGTTAAGTTACAAGGGAAGGGAGGAGGGGCATAACAAACATGAATTTCATTCGCAAGACCAAGCTGAAGTATGGTGAGGTGCGACAGAGAAAAAGATGGTGGCTGAGATATGAGTAATTAGCAGAAGAACAAGAAGGAATAACCTAGGCATAGGAGTAAAAATTCATGACTACAAGAGGAATGCACTCAAATGACATGACTACAATCTCATACAGTACGCCTATGTACTAGTACAAAACCACAGACGTTCGATGGCTGGATAGAGCCGAAAACGAGAGACGGTCATACACACAAGCCCAGTGAACGGTGCAGATATCTACTGAAGCTTCCCCAAGCTGAACACAAGACAAGGCCGAATGATCAATTGCAAGCAGAATGGTCATAGTCAGAACGAGTCCAGTGACAACCTCGGAATCAAGATTGTCATTATGTAACACAATTAACCCTCGTGAAGCATTCGCATTCTGTATACACTCTTTTTCTTGCGGGTGGCGGATCATTTTTGGCCCTTAAGACAAGAGGAGGGTTAATGGTGAAGGCTATAATAAGGACAAAATTTGACAAAAGCAACCAGAAAGTCTACAACGATGAGGTTCATGCCCATACATGTCAGCACAGCCGTTACCTGAGGCAACACAGACTTGTTGAGGTACTGCAGCGCGGCCACAGCCAGTGTCGGGGAGACAGGGAGAGATGAACCGTCGCACAAGGTTAGTCAGTTGATGAGTTAGCAGATGAGAAAATGGATTAATGTTAGTGAAGGTGACCACAAGAGCCATGCTACCCCACATTTTTTAATGGGAGCTAGGAGCACTGAGAACATTGATGAGATTATTCCAGGGCCCCTGCTCCGCCGCCGTTAGTAAGCATGGAAGCCGAGCTAAGATGAAATGCTTGATCCGATTGAGAAAGAATCCCTAAGAGTTCAGATGGTTGATCAATTTATAGGCTCCACCCGTTTGAAACGAATTCTTTCAAGAGTGCATGAATGAACTAGAATTGTCTTGAAATCCAAAACTACGAATATAGCCACTTGACTCTATGAATGTATGTTTGAACGACTAAGAACCTCCGTGCAGAAAAACGCATGCTTATGCTCAAAAACTGACTTTCCTAATTATATTTTGGCATTGCTGCTAAATACTGGCGGCATAAGCAGAAAGCACTTTCGCCATGGCTAACGTCTGGGTGATGAGGAGGTGTAACTATCGGACCAGGGCTTTGGGTAGGCTAGTGCATTGTGATGTGCATGGTGGCAGCAGTGCTTTGATACAAAAAGGAAACAGAGAAAAATGTTTATTTATTGAGGTTAAAGTTTATCGCAAACAATGAGCATCTTTGGAAAAAAGTATCTTCGTTTTTCGGGAGGGTAGTCAGTGACACATAACCGTTGTGACTTTTCCTATGCACAAGATGTAAATGAGGAATACCATCCGTTCATTGTTTTTATAGCTCGGACGGTTGTGAGTTTGGACTTTGGTTAACTGTGCAGCAGGAAGACTGGCTCACAGGGCTAATGGGAGACGGTGAAAACACAACGCGTGTCTAACGTTTCTATGAATGGCAAAATTAAAAAAGATAGCATAAAGTCATTCGCTACACTCTACTTGTATTTCGAATGGATTGAGCCCAAAATGCTACATCCGCAGCGGTCCTTCTTTGATAAGCAAACTTGCAGATGTAAGTATGATTCACAGAATTTTGAAAGTGCCTGCTCAATTTCTGAAATTTTAAGGTTTTAGTCAGAAGAAAATGAAGATCTAAGACTAGGCTCAAAATATCGTGCAAACAATAAATACCCTTAAGCTGCAAAACCGGAAAATTCCCAAAAAGCGAAAACAAGAAGAACCATTGTTTACCTAGATTCCATATGAGAACATGTACCAAAATGAAGAAACTCACCTTTAGAATTACTATGGAACTAAGACACTTGCCTGGCATGGGCTTTTAAAGGATGCTTGAAGATAGAAATGATAATCATAATAATCCCAACTACAATAAAAAAATTTAATCATAAAATTAAGAGGAACAAAATATATTTAACGCACGATGGAAGACCGAACCAGTGACAGATTCGTTTTTAGGTAAAATAAAGTACGATGATGTCTCGGCTTTCTATGTTGAAATCTTCTATCATGCATAACTGAACATCTGTACCATCATAAGCGTCTAATTGGAAGTTGGTCATCAACGATCAATGTGGGCGTCCGAACGTAACAAACGCACGGGAATTTCCAGTTCGGACCTCAACGTTTTTTTCTCGCCGATATTGGGAAGCACGAGTGGGGACCAACACGTCCACCTCAAACTGTTCAGCGTGGCACTCACAGATGAAGATTAACAGACTCGAGCCTTCCATGAAGCCAGTAAAAGCCTCGCACAATCGCGAGTTTGGTGCCTCAAGTACAGCGAACAAAGATATGGATTTTGAAATATGATCAATGCTGGAAAACTTAAGACATTTTACACAAAGAAATCAAAGTTAAATCAAAATAAATCTCAAAATTAAGAACAAGTAGGTTTAGCTTTCAATGAACTAAAAAAAACAATTTTAAGAATAGATATCTTCTTCATAACACTCACGATGTATTAACGACCGATGCCAATTCGGAAACTGCTCAAAATTTCCTATGAAATCGACAGATTTCAAGATCAGCACGCTTGTCCCACACGAAGGTAAAATAAAAACTCAAGTAGAAATACATTCATAACACGGAAATAAACCAAAACACACGAAAACATAAAAAAATGAAGCACTCTAATGAATGAGAGCATGATAAGGATTGATGAACTCTGTGAAACAGTCCTCCAACGAATGATCGCATGATAAGGATTGATGAACTCTGTGAAACAGTCCTCCAACGAATGATAGCATGATAAGGATTGATGGACTTCGTGAAACAGTCCTCCAACGAATGACATAAAGGTAGAGGTGACTATAGATGGCCTCAATGAAGGCACACACCTGCGTGAAGTCCGTGTTGATGTGGAGCCGCTCAATGAACTGCTGCTGCAGCTGCTGGCACTCAGGCTGCTCCGCGCAGGTCTTCTGATGCTTGCGCAGGCGCGCCACCACACTTTCCAGGCCTGCACGGGCGGAGGCTCACTTTTACCAGGAACGAACGTTGAATAGTTTACACATAAAGCTAATACTACACAGCTATACAAAGTACAGTTCCTGAATGATGTGAAAACATTCAAGAATGGGCACATCACTATTTCGGAATATGTTAACCAAAGTAGCATCGCGGAGAGGGTCCCAACAGGTGCACAGTGAAGAGACGACAGGGTGATCAACAGGTCGAGTTCAGTCCATTCATCTAGAATCTAGATTAGATGTATCAAGTGACGGTGCATCATGACATTACAGACCATCATTGCTTGATTGCTCGAGCAACACCGAAAATGATTTCTTCACTAAAGTATTGCTTCAAATCGCAAACTACCAACTACTCGAACTAGTCATAAATTACAGCCTGATTTCTAATGCTCATAGTTTTCAAATGTTAAATATTAACACGAGACGATACTCATCGTTCCAATATTAATTTATCTGTTAAACCTCTGAGTTCTGCGCGAGCGTCGGACTTACGGCATGTCTCGCTTTGACGTAAAAATTACAGCACACTTTTACACCTCCTATTGACTCAAGTTGATGAGAATTTCCGATTTCAAATATTACTAGGAAACATTCAGTGAACTTCATGCATTTCGAATTGGTAAAAAAAAGTGTAAAGTATTAGTACAAGAAGTAAGAACGTCGGTGCAGGAATTACTTAATAAGAACAATCAGAATCCCACCAGAGTTGACGAGAATGTCCACCATCAACCCTTACAATTGATGTACGTGTACAGACTACGTCCCAGTATCTCTGTAGTCACATAGCTCACTGCACAGTAACTCGAGTTGATTTCCAAGTTAGGTCAGCGATCTCACGTCTCACACCACAAACTGAGCCCACAGTTGACTTCAGGGTCCGACTGACACCCTACAGCTCTGGGCACACCCAATTCCCCACACTCGCAGCGCAGTACACTCTCAATGAGGAACACACCCGGCCAGAGGTGACACTGTGATCCCATGCGGTGACAGACCCAGACCGTCACATGACCTACGCAGTCGCCACATCAACTCTTGTAAAGGGTGGTTAAATTGTAAGGGCAAATTTTGAATGTGAACCACACCTAAACGTCAAGTTTTTTTCTGCATTTCATTTGACATTTCTCTATTTCAGACTAACCCAATCTGAACCATGGTAAGATACACAATCGAGCAACGCGTTATAGTTATTCAGGCTTATTATGAACCTAATTTGTGTTTTATTGAAAATCAACATCGGCCCTTCAAATTTAACCATCCTATACCTGCCAGGACTACTGACCGCTCCTGAGGTACTGGGTGACCTCCTGCAGGTCATGCGTGGTGTTGCGCAGCAGGTCGAGGTCGGTGCGCACGTTGCTGAGGCTCATGGTGATGGCGGTGAGGTTGTCGATGGCCACCGCCTGTGTCACACGCGCCAGCTCCTTCTTCACCAGCTCGCCGCTTGCTGAGGGCGAATAGAAATACTTCATCAGATCAAAGGGCATTCACATGGAAAAGTTGGAATACAGGTAATATTTTGGCCAGGAAGTCGTTTCTTAATTAAAACGTTTATACACAAAACAAGGGAGGGACGTATGATAGAAATACCTCAAATTATTCAATATCTACTATACAATACATATTTAATGACTACAGGCAGCTCGTTGTCTTGCATATGTTTTTGCTTTTCTTCAGAACACAGTTCACAACAGGTAGCTGACATAGAAGTTGCAGCGTAGTGGGTGTAACATACAAGTAAGATCAATTTTGAATTGTTTTCCAAAGAAGTCGTAAAAACTTTTACTACGTCAACATAAATACTCACAATGCAATAAGGCAGTTGACAGTATAAGAATCAGAGGTACTATAGGTACCGTTTCATAAAGCCAATGCTGCTAGTTATCCAGGCAAAGCTGTATTGCAGTTTTATTGCAAAAAAACAATTCAGTGGTTACAGGGTTAATAAAATCTCCCTTTGCTCCCCTAATTTTTTCCAATTAAACAAAATGGTGTTGCAAACGCTTGAACTTCACAATTTGCTTTTGGAGAACTACACTCACAGATATGAATGCTGCTTTGAAATAAAGCGCTCGAGTCGATAACAAAATAAGTAGAGCTCAAGAGAGGCCAATTCAGAGCTCCAGCCTCATGTGCTGGTATGAAAGAAATATGAAGCGAACCCTCAACTTGAAGGACACCTGAACCAACTCACAGTCAAGTTTGTGGAAGAGGACGTCCTGGAGCTCGCCGTAGTTGGTCACGAAGATCGCGTGCACCTCCTGTGGGGAGACGACGTCAATAAAATGCTCATGTCAGGGCCTGAGAATGGTCTGGTCAGGGCCTGAAAATGGTCTGGTCAGGGCCTGAAAATGGTCTGGTCTCGGCCGGGTACACGCCTGCTGCAATGATGAGATGGTAAATACATTTACGCTAGTGATGTTCCTAACAGACACGAAGGTTCTACTTTCGATGGAGCACCATAACAAGCACTAGCAATATACAAATTATTTTGCACTATATTGTAAAAATTAAGTGTTTATGAAAGATTGGCTTCTCTAACGATACTGCACTAATGATTTAACCTAGTCTAACGTTTTGGCCAGCCAATCTAAAATTATCAAAATTTTGTCTAGCCAAATTTTTTACAACATATTTTATAAATTTATCGATTGAGCTGGCAAAAAATTGAACTGAAAAGAAGACAAACTGCACGCTCGTGGCAACAACTTAAAGGAGCCCTAAAACGCAAGATGGAGGGGGTCACTTTTGAAGCGCGTTAAGAAGAGAAGGCGGGAACATAAGGCCACACGCACCAGGTCGGTGTTGTTGAGGAAGAG
>VOMN01055658.1:0-27995 GCA_014899125.1 Orchestia grillus
CATTGTACTTCTAAGAACATTTCGTAGGGAATTTTTTCCCACAAGCGTTAAAGAAACGCTGATTATATCGAACGTTTGACGATATCGACGGACATGGCGTACACAAAGTATAGACTGGGAAAATTTCGTTGAAGTTTTATAGGACTATTGATTTTGGTTGAGAAGCTCTGGGGATTTGTATCAAAAATTCTAGAATACGAACAAGAACAGTAGTAGTAATGTAGATTGCAGCGCTTCAGTAGCTCAGACTATGTCGCGGCGAAAGAGAAGGGACCAATAAGTACGGACTATAGATAAAGAGAAATCAATGCACAAGGTGCGTTAACACACAGGGTTCCCAGTGCACAGAAACAGCAGGTTAAGAAATAAAAGGAAGGAAAGACAAAGAAAAGATAGAAAAGAAGACGTGAAAATGGAAAGAATCAAAGTGGGCACGAAAGACAGAAGTCCCGAAGGCTTATCTATCTGAAGTATTAATATTACCCTCTGGGGACTCCAGTCCCCATATATGACATACGATAGAAAAACTTAGCTAATCTAACCGTATTGCCTATCCTGTGCCTCCTGAGGAGACCAAGAATGGTACATATAGCGCAAGTTCAATTTTTATCAGACATGCCTTGAATCTTGAGTTGCATGGTGTTAACTTGTGTACCGCAAATGTTAAGCACAACGGCATAAAAATGTTATCTAAGGCCTAATTTCCCGACATTCTAACGCGAATTGAAGTTCTGGAAAGTTTTATTTTCCATAATTTTCCGATCACGCTCATCGACTTTCAAAATCAGATTATCACGAATAAGAGTTTTGAGAATGACCCTTGTGGTAGAATCCTTCAACTAAAATTATTTTTCTTGGCTGACCAAATACGGTTGCTCAGGAGTAGAAAGTTAAAAAGCTCCTATTACTTCTGTCTGATTATAATCAACTAATTTTACTCCATACTACTAAATTCATACAGAATAGATTTTCATTTAACTATAGTGGTTAAACTTGAGTAGCGTCCCATTCTTGTATTTTCCAACTGAAGTCTATTGTAATACGAGAGTTCGAGCGCTTGATTATTTCAAAGTTCTCACTACGGAGCACTCGAGAGAGCTATTCTTGAAATTAACTCCTCTGGTGCCCGGGACCTCCGCCATCGGGATTCCACTTTCAAACACAAAAATATTTCCGTCCCGATTACCATAGGAAGAACTTCCCACATTGGCTGCAGAAAATATTCGTTTTTCGTTGCCACTGTTATTTTCTGAAGTTTTCGTTGTTTTTGAATTTTGTATTGAAAGAATATGCGTAAATCAGTGTTCATAGACCTAAGAGTTTATTGTATATGTTTAAATATGTTTTGTGTATGTAGTCCTTTGCTCGATTACTATCTCACACCATATAAATTACTTGTGGTAAATAAATGTTTCCAAATGTTTCCAGCTTGCGTGTAGAATAAGGTTCAAATTTAGGGGCTCGTAACAAATGTGTGGTGTAGAGGCACCATGTTCAAATATCGCGTACACAATTACGCAATCACTTTTCTCAGCTAAACAAAATTAAATTTCCAGCTTATATATCAATCATTATTTTGGTTGTCAGGGTTTTGACATTAATATTTTCTCAGTCTTCACAATATGAATTAGATCTCCTTCGTTCGTAATTTGATGTAAAAAATGCCTTATGTTACGTTTTCATTCTAATTAGTTCTCCCATCTGTACAACTTCTAAGATTTTTTATCGATTTTGTGTAATTTCCAAGTTGTTGATCCAATTCCGTCGATCTTTCCTGTCCTGTTTTGATAATTTTGCAAAGTAGGTGGCAACGTTATTTCGGTGGGCCAAATTATAGATAATCATAGAAACTCAGGGGAAAAAGTTACACTGGGTTTCTATTTCCTGACTCAAGCTGTGAGTATTCATTCTATTTCCAGCCGATAGAAACGAGAGATGCCTTGTTTATACTCGTTCATTTCAATCCAGTTGTGAATTGATGGAGAATTTCCAACGAATTTTGATGGTCACCACTTTACTTTCATCCCAATGCATGTTCTTTAGTTATTTCTCGTATGTGATACGAAGTATTTACTTACAAACGTCATCTATAGTATTACAGCTGATCTGAATGAGTTCCCACACGATAGCGATTGACGAAATCTCACCGATTTATTACGCTTTTTTAAAACAATTTCTCAGAAAACGGTAATTTCTTCGTTATAAACTACCTTGACGTCAGCAAACGCTATATTGAAAGTTCATCTTTAATACGTTTGTCGCCAAGCTATCAATGTGTTTTAAAGTGATTCTTGGGAGCTTCTCTTGGATAGCTCCTCTGTATTATTTTAGATTCTTGCAAGAGGTATGTGTTTTGGACTGATTCAATTGCCCCAGTTCTACCAATGAAGGTCACGCCGATCCTAATTTACCTCATTCATTTAGGCCGCCCTCACTCAGGGCTCAAGGCTTCTCCCATTCCGCTCGATCTATTGAAAAAACTAAGCATCCGGTAAACATTTTTTAACTAGCGGTCAGCCTATAGGTTATTCATAGCTTTTCTAATACATCAGTAGCTCTACATGAACGTCCGCTAGATAATACAACCTGAGAAACAGTTTTTAACCAACCATGGGTTATTCATATATTTTCTGGCGCATTTGCCATTCTGCGTGAACCACTTCACTCACATCAGCCTTAACCATCCAAATTATTTTAGCGGTAAGCCTGCGTTCAGATTTGCACGGAAAACTAATTACGGCGTATGTGTGTATATGTATGTATATTTATATATGTAATAATGTTGCGTATAGCTTTTAACAAAAAACTAGCCGCATCCTTTTATGAATGTGGATTTTGAAATCCATTTCCACGGTAAACGGATATTAGCTGAATTGCCTAAAAGTTTCTTCCTCTAAAATTGGCATTTATTTATGCATTTGCTCATTGTAATGCTTTTTTGTGCAAGCAGTTCTCTGTAGACCGCGGCCATTGCCGGTGCCCTGCATGCCATTAGAAAGGTCTCATTTGATGGAGGGTGAGTCTGTAACTGTGAAGCTTTTTTAATAAACTAAATTTTCATCATGAGTAACTATTTTCATAGTTTTTAATACTTCAAGTATTGTTTCAACATTTTAACCGAAGTAAGTATGAAATCAGATGATTCTAAACAGAAACCAATTCCAAAAATAGTAAATTAAAATTGGTTGCTGTATTTTTGGACGCTGCAAATTCTTGGAATTTTTGTAGCGTTATGCAATGTACTTTATGAAGTCTTATGCACGATGGTTCTGGTGTAAAATTTTGGCATACGAGCGTAGCTTAGAGTTTTGTATGCGAGTACGACTGCTTCGCAACTGAAGATATCGAATTTCTGTCGAAATTTTGATTGCTAAAAGCCAACCTTCAACGTTTCCCCACTCTTCATGGAGAGTTGAAAGCAATAATCGCTTGAATGAAAGATATATTTGTTATATCCCAGTTTGATTTTTGATTCATCTTATATTTTGTTTCTGATAATAAAATGTCCATTAGTCAAAATTAATGTGTGTTCGATATCTTTTCGACACAATTTTCAATTGAAGAAGCCTTCTCTAATCGGTACTTTGAACAAACTTCAGACTTCACACCCCTGAAAAGTGAACTTGAATCCAGCTCTCGACTCCAAGAGCCTAAAAATATTTACTAATCCAACTTCTAACTCAAAGACTCAAAAATATTCCTTGATCTTCTTCTCGACTGCATGTGCCACAACTAGGTTGTGTCTCCGACTTCTGTGACGTCATTGAGACTGTGGGTCGTCTGTTATTCTTTTTATTAGTACTCAGTCTTCAGAGTTCTTAAACTTAGACAAGATCTACAAAACATTCTCACCTCTTTGAAAGCAAATTGGTCCTGTGTTCACAAAAACTTCCTTTTCAGAATTTCTGATGCATATGAAACGTAAGATCGTTGCTCCTCCTCCGAGCACAAGCTCACGCTTTATGATTTTTGTAGGTTCGTCTAAACTTCTCTTTAGAGTACACCGAGTACAGATATTTACCCTCAGTGGGCAATTGGGCGGCACAGGTTACAAAACATTTGCTCCACAGAATCACAGCCCCGCGCCTCACACGTCGCTGTAACTCCTCACGGGTACACAAGTCTCGCAGATGTGTGAGCAATTATGGAGAGTGAGTCGAGAGAGGATTCGGGTTTAGTTTAACCCATGGGATTTGATCTCATCCACTAACACCTTCCTATGGCCCTGACAAATGCTTGGCAATAAATTCCGAGCTCCTGGGCTGTGCAAACAACCCAGCTGTTTTCTGGAAAACGAAGAAAAAAGTAGTAATAGTTTTCTGAGGGTTCTGTTTCTAAACAGCTGAAGCTCTACCATTACGAGGAGTGGTAGTCGTTAGATTAACGCTGTGAACACGAGGAGAGCTAGCAAAAAGTGAATTTGCCTGAGCGGAGAGCGTAGAAGCGCATTTAAAAGGATTTCTAAGACAGAAATTGCTAACCATAACAGGAGCGCTCATACGGCCAAAAATGGCGTCTATTTCCCATGAAGTTAATCTATTCTGCAACTTCTTTCCAAAATAAAACGAGGACACTTGATTGGACTGTGAGAGGCGTTGGCAATAATAATAGTTTCTGAATAAGGGCATCTAGGTATATGAAATTCATTTCTCTCCGTCATGCCTCTACCTTCAAGGAATCCTTTGAGGAGTCAACTTTCGCCGGTCTTTAAAAATCTGTAAATTTGTGTGTAATTCTGTGATTGAATTTTTACGTTGAAGTTGTTTCATCTCGTTTTTTTATACCTTTGTATTGGTTTTACGATCGCAGTTTACGTCCATTGTGAATTGCGATAGTAGGACGGATGGGGAAATAAGGATAAACTAATTCAAGCACCAGCGATCCTAAACTAAATCTAAGTACCAAATAAGTGGAAAAACAAAGTTGAAATTGTTCAATCAAATGGGAAAACGACATCAATATGCCCTAAAAATATTTCACGGTAGCAAATCAGTAGAACTGAGATTATTGCTCCGTTAGAGCGCAACGATGTGTACTTATATGTCATCTTATAGGGAAGTGTAAATACAAAACATTCCATAACATATAATAAGTATTAAAAATGCATATTGTCTGTAATATTAGATAGAAAATTTAATGGGTGGAATAAGTGTCGGGAAAATTTCCGAAAAAGCTACATCATCTTGTCTTTAGGCGATCAAATCTTGGGGAAAAATTTGTCCGACGTTGCGGTCCACTTTATCGTCAAAATCAAAATGAGGACGACAGAAAGATTTACGTTCTTCATAGACTTGGCTTTAAAATCCATTGATGACGGGGAAAATCAGTGCCGATGTCTCCATGTAATAGAGTAAGTAGAAATTACAGCGACACGACACCTGCAGGGAGGGGTTCTATCTCACAACAGTGCATTGCTACGATTTGTAAGAGATTGTTAACCAATGAGGAAATCAATCACGCAGTACAGACGAATGAATCGTGTAATTAATTTTGCTTTCTTGTTCAGTCTTCTCCAGAGAAGCTTTGCTTTCAATGGATTACGACCGTCAATACTTAAGAAATAATTGATCTTAAGAAAAAAGTAATGGGAATTCATATTAAAAAACATATTATAGCAATGTTTCGAGAAGAAAATTGTGTTAATCATCTCAATAAATAATGTACATCAGAAAGTTAGAGTAGAAATTGCGAATCTACACTTAGGTTCCATTCTGAATTCTGATACTCAAACGTAGAATCTTCGCCCTTGTTCAGCTCTTCATTTCATGGAAAAGTTAATGGATTTTGACGTATTGGAGGCGTGTGCATCAGTGCTTGTTGAAAGTTTTGTTATGCTTTCGTACAGCGCATTGAGGGTAAGAGAAATATGTTCCAGAGTAGGCCTGTACGTGGGCCGTTACGGACCGGCAAAGAAGAGTTAGGCAGAAACTTTGATACTTTCTGGGCAATTTTCACGTGAGTAATGGCGGCAAGTAATCTTATGTTTAAAGAGCGACTCCTCACACTTCGCATGACGATCTGCTGAAGACTGCTGCAGGCATACACTTACTAATGAGCCAAGAAGCTCTCCTTCCAAGCATTATCCCATACTATGGTACTCTTACAACAAATTTTAAGCAAATAAACTGTAAAATGTAAAGATTTAAAGCGTTTCATTGAGCACGTCTTCCAAAAATTGCAATCGTAAATTTTTTTTAATTACGTGCAGACATATTAAGGTTGATGGAAGAATATTTTTAATTCAACCCTTTACCTTTAATATGGTTTTTAAAATCTACTTTCGTAAGGCTGTAGCTAGTTTTTCGCCCTAAGCTAAATGTAGCCTTATCGCAAAAATAAGCTCACCAGACAAAAAATTAGTCACCTGCTACTAATGTGGTGTAGAACCTTCACAAACACAAATAATGGAGGTAATTTTCGTGTGCATTGAAGCTAAAATTGCCCTAATGCACACCTGATAGATTTTAAAACACTTTTTTATCGACTCATATCGATTACTGCCACAGAACGTGGACGATCTTCGCAACGTCTTACTAGATCTTCTAGGTAGTCGCACGAATTTTTCTTTGGGTTTATATTTACGGACTTACCTGACCAATCTAAATGCCTGACATATCCTGAGTGACTGTCATGCCAATTAATGACAGTTCTAACCCGATGCACCCGGCAGTTTTCATCCTGAAAGATAGGCAGAGCACCATGCCTGTCTGCATTCAGATAGTGTATAAATGGTTAAACTTTGTCAACTAGCAGCTGAACGTAACGATTCTGGTGGAGTTTGACGGATACCTCAGCTAAAGAACCCACTTCTTTGTTGTTGAAACAGCCTCAGAATATGACAGACCCCCGAAAAACATTAGGTGGCCAATTTTTTGTCACGGGAGCTTATGTTAATTTGATCGGTGAAGAGTTATCGTGAAAGTGAAAATATATGCCAGAAAGTAATACAGTGTTACTATGTACCTCTGGTGGTTTTTAAATTTTTAATCAGAAGTATGCTATAAATTATTAGTTCTATGTACAAGTAATAAAGTTTTTGTGCAGCTTTTCAATACCGTCTACATTGTCTCTGAGCTATACCAACTTCGATTAAGATTGTGTTTACCTTCAGTTCTCATCCCATCGGGAACAGTCATTCCTCAGAGGACATATGAGTTCATCTTGCAGGTTCTTGTTCCTGTGTAGTGCTACTGATGACATCAAATAGCAGAGGCTGCCAGGAAAAACATCCGTCGGACCTTCTGAAAACAATAATAATGATCGGGCCCAAAAGAACTCGGCGCTTCGTACATTGTTTTTCTATTAGTCCATTAAAACTTTGTTAGGACAGATTGCAGTTTATCCTTACATTCCGGTGCAGATGATTTCTTAACAATATATGAACAGCGCTTTCGGATGAGAAGAATTTGATTAGAAGAAATTCATCATGAAATTCAATTAGATTGCCGCTTGTTGCATCAAATTGTGACTTTAGGCATAAGTCTTACAATGATTAATGAGTACGCAGTTTTAGGAAATCATACATCAATTATGTCAGAGTAAACTGTACTGAATTATGATAAAAAAGTCACATGGAGTTAATTACTATTGTCTGAAAGTCGACTGCGTTGAAATTTTGGTAACATCATTTCAATAAATTCCAATCAGTGCATGTTTGCATACCATGCCCTTTTTGGTCGTATAAAATACACCACTATTGACTCTAGTAGCTTTTTCCAATGAGCGTGTGTTAGCAGTTGGCGTAACTGCACATTGGTGTTGAGAACAGATAGCCAAACTAAACCCCAATTCATTCCTGTAAACGGGTGTGGGCTCACTAAATATACAAGTGTACATGTTGCAAGCAAAAAATAAATAGTCTTGAGCTTCATCTTTGATATAGGTTATCGTTTTTACGATACGACTTTGTCTAACTAGACAAATGTTTGCGAACGATGCTTGACTGAGCCAACAGATCGGCCTGAATACAAAAGATTTTTGCCGGAGAGCACCGTAGCGCAAGCGGTAGCTTGCTTGCCTCCTAATCAGGAGGACCCGGGTTCGATTACGGGTAGAGGGCTTCCCTTGAGAAAAAAAGATCAAGCCCGATATCCTCCAAGGGAATCACTCAAGCGTGGCTCGAACCACATGGCCCAAGCTGATTTAAAAAAATACAGTGCAGAATGAAGTTTTTAAAGCGAAATTGACAGCGCTCCACCTAAGACTTCGCTGAGCAGGAAGAGTTGACAAGCGCTATTTCTACTCCTGTGAAATGCAAAATGCAATATTCAAGGTCACATTATTTGAACTCCATCATTAATGAATTGAAGGCAACGGGGCCTAAATTGACCCATACTATGACTTCTTGACTTATTCTGGGGAATATTCAGAATATCTTTGATCGCAAGTTCCCTTCCGAAGCTGTTCCTCGTCAAGCCAGGTTCGCACAGCCACTCCAGTTAACAAGGCGAGTCCTGAAGTTCGGACAATTGTTTTCTCTATACTTTAAGGGGATGTTTTCTTGCCAACTTTGAGGCCTTGCGAAGCGAAGAAAGTCAGGAAAAATCTCTCTGCGAGCTGAAAGGCTTTACAGTTCGTCAAAATGTATCGGTTGCTGAGAAACTTTTATTCTCTAATTTATTTGGCTTTTTCTTAAATTAGGCTCCACGAAAAGCCGAATGAAGTACTTTGCGAACTAGACGAAAGCGGGCTCACATAAGTGCTCATCCGAGTAGATGAGGAAAATCAAAAGGCTAGAGCAGCAGAAAACTTTATCGTACAACAAATATGGAGAAGATCAAAAATCATTTGCACTAACACAGTGCTTGGACATAGGTATTTGAATTTTCGAGCACTGTATTTTATATAAATCATTTGAATTTGTATTTTTAGAATTTCCAGCTATAGTTTGAGGAAGAGAGTACATGTAGTTCAGCTTGGACTTGGAGGGGCTAAAGTTTCCAAGCTTGCACCCTCGCAAAATAGTGACTTCCCAAACAATATTCTTGCATCAATATCGTATCCTTTTCACAAACTCCATATTTCCCATGCATGTTTTCTTTGCTGCCCAGGCCATTGGACTCGCGTACTCAAAATCACGCACGCAATTCCAGGCTTCCGACCTCTCCCTGAAACTGAGAGCTGTAGGCGCGAGGATCACTTGAATTTTGTGCGGTCTGGTTGTATCGAGGCACTAGGTACTAACTAGGCCATACGAGGTGTCCAGTGTAACCTAATTGAGAATAAGCTGAATCTTTCTTCTCCGTTTCGAAATGAAACCTCAATTTCTACAGTGAATCCATTTCCCCGCGCTCTTCGTGGTATCGAATAACGGAAGTCTTCAAATTGAAAATTTTTGCTCAGTATCCCAGGTAAAAATGTTTAAGTTCTGAAGCCTCTGTTCGCGTGTAAATTGAAACCTTTTCCCGGTGAAGAAATAAATCGAATAAAATTGTCAGAGATGCCAGAGGGAGGTGACAGAGTGGATAAAGATGTCAAAGGGTAAAGATCAATAAGGGTTAGTTCATAATTCGTTTTTTCCGTCGCGAGCGTAATGATACTTTCTTGTGAGACGAGTAGCAGAGGTACAATTGTCTTGTGCTCTTATCATGCGCTATGACGATGACTTCTTGAGCGAAAAAAGCTAAGGAACTTTCATTATATGAAGCCTTTATTTTAGTTTTTACACTAAAGAAATACTGCTTCGAGGGCAAATGTATGAGGGTTTGAGTACTTTTTGAACTAGTCTAAATTTACGAGGCTTGTATAAAGAAAAAATCGCCATGGCTTGCCTACAGAAAACATCGCCATGGCTTGTCTAGAGAGAAACATCTCCGACCAGACTATTTTAAAAGTAATTTTCTCACCAAAAACTCAGTTGACCTCTGTAAATCTAGACCTGAAAAGCGTATCTTTTTGAAGCTAAAATCAATTTCCCTGATCTAAAGACTTGTGCGTTTTCTCAGAGAATTCTCGTTGATGAAGACCAACAAAATGTTATTTAAATCAAAGCTTGACTGAGTCAGTCTCCAAGTAGACCTGTACTTCACTCGGTACGTAAGGCTACATTGCGAAGAAGTGCTTTGATGGGCGAGGTAGTGTTTTAATGAGTCCAGCAGTGGGGCTTTAATGAGAGGCAAAATCCCCAAAGGTTGAGGCTCTGCCTTTTCCAAGGTCCAATTTAAGGCCGAGGTGATTGAAATTCTCGCCTCAATGAAGAAATAAGACGGGCGATAAAATGCCGGAGTTTTGGCTGGCACTGGAGTCTGTAAATTTATTGGGTAAGCAAATACGATAGGAGAAATAATTGAGAAGGTGTGGAGTGTTCCATACGGGGCGCTGAATTTGAATGGAGTTGACTTCTGGATGCGAGAGCGTTGTGAACTGCTCCATGATGTACTACACTCGATTATTCTAAGGAAAAAAAGCTATAAGCCATCAATCAGAGGCAACAGAAAAAGTGAGATTATAAAAAGACGTCCTCTAATTCCCAAACACAAAAGTTTCGTCCAACTCGAATTTGGTGTTTTATATGGAGCATCCAACACATAATGGCGACTCGAGGGCGTTTTACAGGTGGTAGATCTAAATGGAAAAACGTTCAAGCGGGCGATAAGCAGCTGATGTGTGGGGGCGCGAACTGACTACACCAAATCTAATTATGCAGATCACTGGCGGGAGTGGCAATATCTCAAACCAGCGAATGAACTGATTCAATACATTATTAGTTAGATATACAGTATATGTACTACGAAACTTTTACAACAAGACAAAATTCAATTGTATTGTGAACTTAACGGCACAAAAATTGGTTAACGTCATAGCAGAAAAGTTAATTTGTAGTATCTTTTTAAAAATCTAGTGTTATTGTATTTTATATTAAATTTAAGTATTTAATAATTAATTTAGTTTTCAGCGAGAAATAAATTCTGGAATGATTGAGTTGAGGTGCAAAGCCTGAAACTCTGTTGATGACAGAAATTTTCTTTCCTTTTGCGAAAATCTTCATGCTGATCAATAGTCTGTGAAAGCGAATAAATGAAATGTTGCAACAATTTGATGTCTCTTAAAATTTCAGAACAACTATAAATAATTCAAGTAGTTATGATTCCAGAAATGGCGTAGGAATCTCGTCATCTAACATGAGACGGCTGATTAATTCACAAAAGTTGGTTAACAAAATCATTTCTTATCACTCTGAATGAATTGAAGTGTAACAATTGCGAGTCACCACAACACGAACACTTTGTTGTTCAGCGAATTGAACACATAAGAAAAAGACACATGTTTTCATCTTTTTGCTCTAGGTTCCTGAAGGGAAGTTCAATGTAACACAGAGCAATGGCTCTGAAGCTCTGACAGTGAAGCCCAGACCCAGTTCGATTTATCGTTATTCTGTCAGCGTTATTTGCCATTAACCTCAGGTAATATTATGTACCGAATGCAAATGTTTGTATGACTCGGATGTTGTGAATGCCAGTGTGATATTGGCGTTATTGAAAGTATTCGTATTTTCTTACAGACTTCCGAATAGGGAGCTTGGTGTTATAATAGGGGTATGGGAGGGACAGGACTTATGTGAGAGGAGGGAGTGAGCACGAGTCAATGGCTTTTTTCATGAATACGAGATAAAGAGATGGCGTTTAACATGACTGTTAAATAAGAGGTATGTTGAAAAATGAAATTAAGGGAGTAACAGTACGGTCTCGAAAAGTGCTTCATCATTTGTTACAATTTGTCAGTGCACACTAATTCGGAAAAAGTTGATATACTTCATTACTGAACCTCGGAGACCGTATTCACCAAGTTGAAATGATAAACTGCTCAATAAAATGATAATGGTCGATAATTCTCGCTGAGTGTCCGCAGAAACACTTCAACTTCAACATCACTTCGCTGTCTACAAATACGAAACGAATTGACAATCAATGGACTATTATTTACATTTTTTCTTCAAATCTTTATAGGAAGGATCGCGCAAGCATGGAATAGTGGCAGCCAGTCTGGATTGCAGTTCAACTAAGGACAGAAAGATCTGCACAATCCAGAATTCTGCGGATGAAGTGCCTCGGTTTCAAAATTCAAACAATTCGTGGGACTCACAGAGCCTGCGTTTCCGGTCTCACTGGTACGAAGTTCGGTCAACTTCATTGGCTTAAAGTTTAACTTTTAGTTTCGTATTTGAAGGATTCTGAATTCGGTGCGGCCAATTCCAAGTTTCACTCTGGAACTATTCCAGGACTCGCAAAATTGGATTTCTAGAGATTGCTTCGGCAGAGATTTAAGTTTTCAGTGCTAATGAGCTTTCGCTGAGATCTGTCCCGAACGTCTTTATTTACGAAACTAACTTCAATCGAAGGTTTCATCTGATTGAATTCGTATTTCTACGGTCTACAATTCCATGGATTCTGAATTCCAGTTTCATCGATTTTAATTTGGGGATGATTGACTCGGAGTTATGGAACTCGCGCTGGTTAGATCGTCGGCTTTTCATTGAATTTTACCATTCGGAATTCATTTGGACTGAGGTGAGCGCAGGGTTGTAGGCTTGAATTATGGAGAGGTGGACGCTCTTAGGGCCGGACGGAGTCATTAGCGCTCGCTTATTCAAAGGCAGGAGGCAGGCAGGGCTGGTGCAGCACTCGCTCACTTCTGCGTCGGCGTTGGTGCGGCGTTGTCGGTTCCAGCGACCGCCTGGGTGGCGTTGGGCGGAAACACTGCTGAGAGGTAATCATATATGGGGCGTTGGGCAAGCAATCATATATGCTGTGTTGGGCAAGCAATCATATATGCGGCGATGGGCAAGCAATCATATATGCGGCGTTGGGCAAGCAATCATATATGCTGCGTCGGACAAGTAATCATATATGTGGCGTGAGCGAGCAATCATATATGTGGCGTCGGGCAAGTAAGCATATACGTGGCGTTGGCCAAGCAATCATATATGCTGTGTTGGGCAAGCAATCATATATGCTATATTTGGCGAGCAATCATATATGCTGATATACTGTATTGGGTAAGTAATCATAAATGCGGCGTTGGGTAAGTAATTATATATGCGGCGTTGGGCAAGCGATCATATATGTGATGTTGGATCAGCAATTGTCCATGTGGCGACCATCAGGCAATCATGTGCGTGTCGTTGATCCAACAATCATCTATCCGTACGTGACGCCTGTCCTGCAATCATCTATGTAGCGTTGCATCAGCAATCATCTATGTAGCGTTGGATCAGCAATCATTTATGTGGCGGAACAAGCGTGCACAAAATGACTTCTGCAGACCAGGCTCTGCAAACTGGCCTGTGTAAACCGGCCTGTAGAAACCAACTTGTGCAAACAGGCCTGCGCAAACCGGACTGCGCAAACCGGCCTTAGCAAACCTGGGTATGCAAACTGGCCTGAGGAAACCGATCTGAAGGGGAGTTAGAGTCTTTGACAACTAATCAATTTTAAATTTTATTTTTGGCGAGCTGAACTAAAACATTACTGTACAGATTAGGCTTCCGGCAAATAATATCAATAAGAACAGCGAAGGGCTTGAAAACATTTTTTGGATATTAAAAAACACTCTAAAATAGAATCATTAATGTTCCACGTACCTGTGATAATGTAAATTGATTAAGGATAGAAATGAGAATAGGAGAAATCGACTAAACATGAGACCGACGAAAATAGGAAGAGCGGAATCAATGAGAAACCTGTTTTATGAGAGCAAATCGTATTCGTAACCAACCACATAGGAATCAGGCTAAATGAAGACAAGCATAGGTGATTATTTCTATTCACCTTCTTTTTATTCGTCAGTATTTTCTTATTTCTACTTCTGCCTATTTTTTACCATTTTTGTAGGCCAGAATTGAAAAAGGAACAATTCTATTATATTTTAGTGCATGTTTCGGCCACACCAACACAAACTAAGTGGTGATGGTGCGGGCTAAATTAAGCTTTATTTTCACAGCAGCGATCGCCTGTTCGGGCTCTTCACTGCATCGTAGTTTGCGGAAGAGTTCTCATTTCCTCGGAAGTTTTTTTATGAAACTTTCGCTTCGCCGGTCATCATACGAAATTTTTTACTGAGCCTCGGTTGGCTCGAATCGCTCGTTCGCTAAAATTTAAATCCAGCGGAGAAAAGAGAGGTCAAGTTGAACGTATTTTCCGGAAAAGTTTTGTGGATGAGCTTCTTCATAGGCATGGTAAATATTCAGGGTAAATGGGTGTGGTGAATGGGCGTGGTGAATGGGCGTGGTAAATGAGCATGGTAAATGGGCATGGTAAATTGGCATGGTAAATGGGCATGGTAAATGGGCATGGTAAATGGGCATGGTAATTGGGCATGGTNATGGGCATGGTAAATGGGCATGGTAAATGGGCATGGTAAATGGGCATGATAAATACGGAGTGTAGCAAAAGACGCAAAGGCTCAAAGTTCGGATGAAATTGTATTCCTTACTTTCAAAAGTAAAGCACGTTTCAATTCTCACAGTTTTTTTTACAACCAAACGCATAATATTTGATAAACCTTCCTCCTCAGCGACTACTGTTTAGAAGGGGTATGAGCTGCGTCATTAGAGACACTTTTCCTGGAAATACGTAATAATTGTAAATTCTAAACTCACGTTCACAGCAAGCGCGGTCGAAAGTCCCTGAATCGCAGCCTGCAGCGCCTTAGGGCTGTCCTGTGTGAGAACGAATAGGTCGTCCAATCGTCCCTCGAATCAACAGTTGATGAAGGATTACCTTCCTATAGCACAGTTGAGATGGAGCTACAAAGAAGCTGCTAAGCTCTTTGGACTCAGGAAGAGGTCCACGAAGTCTCCCCTTCATTTCCACCGATTTGTCTTTACCTCAGATGGCACCCCGGATTTGTCGCTAAATCCACTGCTTCAAGATGAATCATGCAAAAATTCGTTGCTTCTGCAGCACGTGAAAATCCGGGGCATTCGTCGGCAGCGTAGCAAGCTAATCTGGCTAAGTTTTTCATTTCGAAGCAATCTCGCTACTGAAAAACGATACTAGATTGAGCCTCCATAGCTGCGAGTTCAAAGAATCCATGTAATTCTCTACATAAATATTTGCTTTGATGCTTGCTTCAAAGCTTTACGACGCGTTTTCATGAGAGAATCACGTTTCCTGTTATACTCTCATCTCGAAAAAAGTATATCCTTGCTCAGGGGGTGGTGACCTGTGCTGTAATTTGTATAAAATTCAAAATGAACGGACCCGTGTTTGTACACCAGGTTAAGTGGGCGAAGTTATTAAAATATCACCTCATGATTCTGTAAGTTTGGTTCACATAACTACGTAATCATTATTACATAAGTACAAAGTTACATAATTTAATTTAATTTTATGAGCATTATCATTTGGACCATTGAAAGTTATAGATACCCATTTAGTACAACTAAATTTAATAAAATTATCTATAATAAAAACTTTGATTACATCTCAGGAATGCTGGGATTGGCAAAAAACATTTCATAAAGCTTAATTATAAATTTACGAATGAACCAATGAATTTCATTCCCTCAGGGAGCTTCTGAGGGCCTTAGAGTCAACCGAAGTCAGGTAATTTATGTTTTGAAAGTTAGAAAACTGAAAATTACATGACATTATCAAACACAATCCCCTCGCTTACTACGTTATTTTTCGCGGCCTTTTGGCCATGAAAAAGCGAGTTCAATGAAGTTCATTTCCAGGAGGAACAACAAGTACAAGGAAGACCGAAAAATAACTGGAATTGTGTCACATAATTTTATTCAGTTCTTGTTGGATGTTTATAGTAATATTGCCTTCAAAGTATTCTCCTTTAGAAGCAATACACCGGTCCAGACGTGTTTTCCACTTTTCAAAGCAGTCCTGGAAGTCTTATGAAGTCATTTTTTTAATGACTCCGTCGTTTTCTTATTAACCTCTTCAATATTTGCAAAACGTTTTCGTTTGAGGACTTTCTTCACTCGGGGGAACAAAAAAAGTCACAGGGAGCGAGATCGGGGGTATAGGGAGGGTGGGTAAGTGGGGTCACGTTCAAGGCGGTGTGGGACAGTTTTTACCTAGGAATGGCATGATCCCACTTACCCACCTTCCCTATTTTGTACCTCTTGTTCCCTAACTCCCCATGTATGAAAGTGTATTGCCTCCCACAGTGCCACAGATACGGGTAGAATGCCACACTTACGGGTAGAGTGCCACAGATACGGGTAGAGTACTACAGATACTGGTAGAGTGCAAAGGTAGAGTACTACAGATACGGGTAGAGTGCCACACTTATGGGTAGAGTGCCACAGATACGGGTAGAGTGCCACAGATACGAGTAGAGTACCACAGATACGGACTTGACATCGATCCTGAGTTCACGCAAAATGTGCATAATAATCGTGGCATTTCATAAAGATTGTCAATTATTTAGCAGTCTAAGCATTTGTTTGATTTTTGAGCCCCCAAACTGAAATCGTATTTTCTCTGCTGGACTCATGTACGTAATTTTCTTCGTCTAACGCGAAAATAACTGGACTGAAGTTGTCCCTCTAATGCGCCGCGAAAATGGTTTCGACGTCTTGGCATGTTGGAGCTTTGCGGTGTACATTAAATTAGAAAAGCCGTGCAATTTTCTCGAGTAATAAAGTCGAAACATAATCGAGATATTTAAGAGCAGGAAATTTAAGAACAGTATGAAGCTGCCGCAATTTTTCGCTTGATGGAGACTGAGCCAGACGAAGACTCGTTTAGCTTGCTTTCTTGTGAAGATTTTATTTATTTTTGGAAAGCGAAGACTTTTAAAGAAGTTCCGATCCTGCTCCTCACGTCTCAGAAAACCGTCGTCCTCCGCCTAGATCTCTAGGTCGGTTCCGGTGCACAACCGCTCTATTTTCTTATTTGGTTCTTTAACCAATCTATCTTACCTTTCTTATTTACTTCTGCTTCTTATTACCTTCTATAAACGCCCTATTTGTTTTTAAGACCCAAATATTTTTCCTGCTACTTGATCCTTCTTCTAGTTGATAGCGCTTTATGCGGTGGACGACTCTAGAGCAGTTGTTTGCGGGAACCAATCTAGCGCTCCATGCGGGGGACGACTCTACCAGGATAAAAAATTCCATTTTGAGTCAAATGCAGATAAAATTTCTGTGACGTTTCCATCCCTCCCTGATCGTGACTCTGCCTCAATTCACAGGCGTTTGAAATCTGAGTATGCAATAAAATCAACAGGAATTTACACTCACGATAGATGCAAAGGCTATAATTACATTGCACCGTCATTACAAATCATTGCAACGTTCACCCTTTTCACAGGACAAAAATTTAAATCTTTTTGCTAATTTGCACCGTCCAACAAAATGTTCTCACTCTTTGACGGCCAAAGTTGTACTTGCAAACTGAGATACAAATTTAATGAATTCGGGTTTGTAAAAATAGCATTATTGAAGAAGGAAACTAACAAAGGTTAGTTGTACCTGAAGTGAGATGAAATATATGAGCAATGAGCAGTCAACGCGTGAGTACATTTTTTTTGAGACACTGGGTATTTTAGAACCGAGAAATGGTTCTAAAATACCCAGTAAAATACCCTTTTTTGGGGCAAATTAATAAAGACCAGCAGAACTCACATTAGATTCAAATCGGCGTTGACGGCTCCAGCGAGGCCGTGTGTGCAAGGACAACCCGATCACCACCCGATCACCACCTGATCCCCACCCGATCACCACCCGATCACTACCCGATCACCACCCGATCACCACCCGATCACCATTTCATTACTGCTATTTATTCTACAGAATTACATTGTGTACGAGGGGCGATTCTCTTCTGGCGTCGCTAAAAGGGTGAGGCTCAAGAGCAAATGATGAAAAAATCCTTTCCTTCAGTTTGAGTTTTGGAACCCAGATTTGAGTAGGATGCTCTCTTGTTCAGCCCCACCTCAACTCAGCAGTTCTATACAGGAGGTTATCGTTGTACTTCGTACTCGTTTAATGTACGAAATGAATTGAGCTGGATATTTTTAGTTATAGATATTCTGAATACGCTTTCTCGAGTCAATATCCCATGCGAGTCTTTCGAACACTAGGAATTAATAACACGTGTTTCAAATACTTGGAGCAAAAAGTTTTAAGCTGAAATTAAGTTGTGCATCGAATAAGTAAGACATGTATTGAGGACTACCGGGATTAAATTTTACTGATACTCTGCAAGCTCTCTAGCCCTACAGTCGCCCGTGCGAGTGTTACAGCATCACTTATGTAAAATTCTAAGTGCGATTCAAGGAGTGGCCAGCTCGTTGCGACGGTCCGGTCTTTGCTTTCCGCATTTTTAGGTCGTTGTGTGCAGGGAAAAGGACTTTTTCTGGCCTCAGCGATCGTCGTCTAAAGTATTCTCCTGCTGACTGATGCTACAACATTGTATTCACGAATAGTGAGATGCCAAAGTTCGAGTAGCATAATACATATTTACCAGCAATGAAAATTTAGAACAAATACCAAATTTTTTCGTCACCTCAAAATTTCTGCACCAAGGAGACTTCGCGCGAAATCATGATTTTTTTTAGCTCATAACGTACGCCTTTGACACACTATTGTTTCCATCCGACGCGCACATCTGCATCGTTTTTTGCGATGCTTCGGTGTCAGATATTTCCAAAAAGCCTCAGGTGTTGGGAGAGGGAAGAGGGGGAAAGGGGGGTTCAGGACGGGCTGAGAAGCCATATTTCTTGGCGGGGACCCCGCGCTCCACGCTCTGAATTGCAGCGTACGTATAAGCTCTTTAGCTCTGAGGAAGCTTGAAAGCTCTTCGCTTTAAAAGCGCGAGCGCAAACGGGGCCATGTAAATATTTCCGTCAGAAATTGGAGACCCGCCGATCGGAGTGGGCGTTCGAGCGCTTTTTCAACTTGAAAACTGACAAAGCCATTTTGATCCAAGGGCGTTGAACCGGGAAGGAGAATTAAGTCAAATATTTACGTTAAACTTCATGAGAAAGTCTCAAAACTAAATTTGAGGCAAGCGTCTCTCGACTTGGTTTTGACAGAGCCTCACTAAAGCTGTACACTTAAAAAACAAACATAAACGTCTCAGCAATCTGGTACTATTCTCGCTTTAAACTTTGGCAAATTTAATAAATTTTGCTTACTGTGCGTTTTCACTTACAAAAAGTTGCAATTAGTTTACCTCATGTCTGCCTTTCCCATACTTTTTTATATTTCATTCTTATTCTGTTTTTTGTTTAGCTCATACCAATGACTACCGGGGTAATTTGGAAAATTTCAGCCTTTTCGATGAAATTTTCCGACTCACGGTCAACGAAACAATGAGTTTCATATTCCTCTAATTTCATAGATCATTAAGTTGTTAGACTACTATTTAATATCATAGTAATCTAACATTATTTGTTAGGTTCTAACATTCTAACATTCTAACATTGGAAAAAATTGGAATTTTTTTTGTGTGTAAGTAGTCTAACAAATAATGTTAGACTACTTACACACAAAAAAAATTCAATTCTCTCGCTCTCGTGGCTTTTATTTTCCGAATTCGCACGCAAGTATGACACGTGATCGCTCTCACACACTCGCACGTATGTACGAGTACATTCATTTTAAAACATTTTGAAACATTTGAAACATTTATTTACCTCAAGTAATTTACATCAGATACAGTTTTACAATCAAATGAAGAATGGACGAAGAACCCATAATCAGGATATGTACCACGTGTGGGCCCAAATAAGCTACAAGGCTTCTAGGGCATTTCAACCAGGTGCTCTACAGGGACGGAGTTAAGTTGCCGAGCGGTCAGACGAAACGTTTTCTTCCTAATAACCTCGTGAAGCGCGGTGATAAAGGCACGGTTTTTACTGTGAGCATAAAATCTCTTATCAGGAATGATGTCTTAAATGAAACTTTACTGTTACTCATTCATGGGTTCTTTATTCTGTTCGAAAAATGCTTAAAAAGTAACTTCTGGAAATGCATTTGAAGGATGCACAACATGCACATCACAAAAGTATGCGGCTCCACTAGAAATTTCATATTTTTCAGCCATTATTTGTCATTCGAGCTTGAATTTATTTTACTATGTGTAATTTCGACTTATCTCCATTAGCATAACGAATTTGTGAATAATTACAAGAAATTTGGGGTAAATATGCTGAAACAACATATTTAGAAGCTTTTAACATAAAAATAGATAATATATTGCATCATAACTAAATTTCCATTAATAAAACACTCTCGTACCATTATTATCCCAGTGCCAAACTTGGCTGTCGAAATTGTGTCTTAGATGGGCAGGCAGCTGAGAGGCGACGCCGTACCTGTAAAAATAAAGAATGAAGAAGGAAACGAACCATAAAACATAAAAGCCTGAAAATAAAACAATTGTACGAAATGTTGCTGGAGTGCGAGGTGGGAGCCAGGCTGACTCACGAAGAACTGACTTCTACAGTAGAACAAACTCAGTACTAGTAATGAAGGACTAGCAGAGTGCTGTTCATGCTCTAAAAGATTACGCAAATCGTATTCCCGGTTTGGTCCAATTTCGCGCCAGCTGCAAGTTACCCTCCGACTGAGGGTAGTTTCCGACGACGTCTTTACGAATACGCCTGGAATCCCTAGAATTGTCAGTTCCACACTCCTGTTGTCATGTAATGCTTTATATTGCCTCTAAGTACAGGCGAGAAAATGTGTGCATAGCCTCCAGGAGAGAACTGCAGGTGTCAGTATTGCCCTTTTGGATTTAATTAGAAACTTGGGCACGTACCGATATTCCTCTCTCTCAGTGAGATATTATTGAATTTTTTCTTATTATTGTCTCGCATAGCTCATTCAATTCACATGCCAGATCAATATAATTATTTCCTAATATTGACCCTGATTTAAATCATTTGAATTCCCTGCACTCTGATTTAACTGATACATCCTGCTGTCAGTATTTTAAAGCAGATAAATTAAGCACCCCTCATTTAATGTAATAATGACCTACCTATTCTTGACTGAAACTGCTGATTGCTTATCCCAAAATTAGGTGAAATAAACTGCACTACTGCAAAGCTGAGTTATAATATACATTGTACAAAAGACACATAAAATCTATATCTTCTGATACGTACTTTACACTTAAGAAACTTCAGGTGTAAAATTTGTTTTGACTGTAATAGCTGTTATAGATGCTTACTCAAAACTTTTCTCTCTCTACTTGGAAACATTTAAAAATGTTAGATACCTAATGGCAAATTTCTTCTTTTCTGTCCATATTCCAAAGTTGATGATTTATACCAGAATAACGTTTAACGGGTTTCAAAACATTTCCGGTAAGATAACGTAACAAAAAGCTACTCACCGAATCCTTCCCAGAGAGTTAGAGGCATTCGAAAACGTTTCCTATGTAACAACGGGGGCGCCATTTGTCTCCTGTTAGAAGAGACGTGTTTTCCTTTGACACACGGATCCCAGCAATCTCTTCCGTAAATACTGCTAAGTGCGGACGCGTAACAGGATCATTCTTTTAGCGACCTTGAGCTGCGGCATGGCCTTCTGTGGTTGCTGTGTAGTGACGTTGTTTAGAGGTCGCATCAAATGAAAGATTCACGAGACCCGATTGATGAAAGTCGTATTTTTTCAGACCACACGTTCGAGAATTAACTTTAAGATTTTCTACCAGTTTATACAAGTTGGTAGAATTAACAGGTTAGCTGAAAAGTCCTGAATTATCGTTCATCTTTAGAAGTAGGGGAAAGAAAAACTATTTCTGTTTGTACGTTATTTCAAAAAATAGATTATATTCGTGAAAAATTGGAAAAGATTCATCCCTAAGTTAGCCTCTCAAAAAACTAACAAAATTCTACGGCACAACAATGCACGTTTTCATTTTTTTCGCGCTACCGTCTTACAGCGTTACTATGATTCAACAAATATATTTTGCAGTAATCCCTCTTAACCACTTTTCACGTCAATTTTGTCGTATATGCAGCAGTTTTTGTTGCCGTTATAAAGAGTAATATAAATAGCGAACAAAATACGAGGTACATGAAGATTTCACCACGACGAGTAATGGGAAATTTTACCAAGCGGAATCAGTGCTAAAATGCCTCAGTCGGAAAATTCGAACAACGAAACGGATCGACTTTTGATGGTCCAAGCTTAGCTCGTATCAATTCTGAATGATTTTCTTGGGGTTTTGTTAAATTGCACCATTTTATGTGGAACTGTTTGAGAGGTCGAGGCTCAAATTGAGCGTCCATTGAACAATTTACACGATAACACATAAGAAAAAATAATAATTGAAACTTAGATGAAGCCGTAGACCGAAAAGTAAAGAATTTTTCACGTTTTGAAAAACTAGCCTCGCCCTTGGTTTCCATGTTCAGAGGAGATTTAGGTAGGGTTGTGCTTTGTTCTTTCCTTAATTTTCTGCCCTTTTTCATGCTAAGCTAACGAGGAACACCGAATAATTGCTTCATCATTTCTCTCAAACCGATTTTCCGGAATGTGTTCAGTTATTGTTTCAATCATTCTCTGTCATTACAACTCTGAATCATTTTCTTCACACATTTCTCATTTTTTTCACGCAAGAATACGTACGTCATTGACTGCTTTAGTGTTTTCTACACAAGTTGAAATGCATGAAGGCCATTGTTGGAAACAGCAGAAAAACAAATCATCCTTGTAATGTGAGCAATATCTACATCGATCGATTCAATCTCATAAAATTTCATGGTCAATAGAGCCGTTTTTAATGAGTTGGTGCTAACGCTTCCCGAATCTACCCTCGAGTGGATGTTGTTTAGCCTCGGGGACGCAACCGCGGAGGGAAAGCTGACCGAAGACTTCTGAGCCTTTTCCGGCCGCGTTGTTTTTCCTATTTTACTGTTTCATTTTGTCACCGTTAGACAACGAGCCTATTGTTCAGACGTCGTCAACTTGGACAAACTTTTAATTGTGTTCGAATTTTTCCTGACTTTTTCTTCTTATCCCTCGGGGCTTGCGAAGTCGCGCTTTGTCCTTCCCACGAGCGGAGAACTCGGGTCGCTGGGGCGGAAGACTTGAACAAACCCGCCGGCGCTCGGCGACTGATCTGCGCCGGAGACCTGACGCTTGTCCCCGTTTGTTGGAGCAAACTGCAAGTTCGGTTCCAAGTTTTCAGGTCACTAATGATGTTTATTTCCTCAGCTGTGGGTTTTGACCCGCACAATTAGCGCCGTATTCAAGTTCGTTTCAAGTTCTGGTTGATGACGACATGTAAGGAATCTTAGCGTTTTTCATACTTTGTGTTTAATTTGGTTAAATTAAATCCTAGCTCATTTCTTATTTATGTAAAATTAGGATCATACAAGTATGCATTAAAAAGTAATATGAATATAACAGTTGTCAATACAAACATTTGCTAATTGATTGTTCGTGGCGTCTATTCCTAAAATTCCTTGCATTTTGAGAATACGGCAGACAGTGATCAAGGACTTCGTGTGATTAGTTTGCTGCCAAATGTTTTCATTACAGCAATGATTGGGTAGATTCTTGCTGTCGAAGACCGTCACCCCGCACACGGGTGACGGTCTAGGGCGGGATCGAGGGCTGAGCTGCTCTGAGGCGAGTGTAAGCTCCCTCAGATCCGTGTACTCGCGTGCAGGGCAGCAGTTACAGTACTCGGTGAGAACCATTTAATTAATTTGATAAAATTATACTGATGGATCATTTACAGGTAAACCAAGTTACTTGATCAAATGATTTTTTATTCTCTTTCATCGTCCATATATTTGTATATTTATAACAGTCAGTTTTACAGGTAAAGATTTCAAATTAGCATGTGTTAAAAACCACCTTACGGATAACATTTGCAATAAAAAAAAATTTCAAACATTTGAACTAAGCTTCACCGGATGATCCCACCTAAGAAAGTTAATAACGCAATTAATGAACTACCTATTTAATTACATTTCTCTATTGGCATGCGATGTGAATGTTAAATATTACATGATTTGAACACAATTTTCAGATGTAGAACAGGGTGCCCCCTTAACCCTATCTGTTTTGTTGCCGTATCATTGGTGACTTCTGTCCCGTTCTTTATAGTTCACGTTGACGTAAAGTATTTAACTGAAATCATTAATGCACCAGATGTTAGGTTTGGGATTGCTTGTGACTGCTCAAAGGGAGACTTGAAAGCTTTGAACTCCAATATCGTTGATGGAATTCTCATGAAAACTTCACGCTTCGCTCTTGGTTGTTTCACGTCAGAAGTAATCAGAAACAATCTTGATTTCAATTAGGAGAGGGGATGGTTTTTTTCCCTCGTGTGCACTCGCAATGATTAATGGGAATAAATGACGCGGATTCCTTGCGAGTAAATCATCTTGAAACGAGCTCCTCCCGTTAACGAGCGATCGGAGAGTCCCTGTGCAGCGCTGTCCAACAGACGCTGTCAAAGGCTTTGGCTACCGAGCTTCTTCGAAGTGGAAGTAAATAAAAATAAAGCAGAAATTACGCAATGTTTTGATTCTTGCTACAAGTTCAGTAACTTGCAGTATTTCATAATAAAATACCAAGTTTTTGTAGTATTTTGGAGAGTGTAACCATTTATTTATGCACTGAAGGAATAAAGAGAAAATTCACAGGTCCGGATTTTCGCATACGTACTCCTAATCTGCGAGATTACATATGTCGGAGAAGACTGTTCGGAACAGTGGTACAGAAAATACCACACTTCACCTGCTTTTTACCGTCGTTTTCGAAAGTGAAGTGGTGCTACGTGCATTGATAATGCACCTCAGAGCAAAACTGCAACGTGGGAAACCAAAATTCTGCAGTCGGTCAGAATGATTGGATGCTGCCAGCTCTGTCCACGTCCTTGTTCAATCACACAAGGCAGCGCGTGGGACAAAATCCTGCGAGATGACAGATTATTCCTGAGTAGCCAGACGAGATATTACGCCATTTTGCTTCCGTGTTTTGATCAGGAGTACTGCAGCCCTATAAATGCTGCAGCATTGGGCTATGATGCAAAGTATATTCCCATGAGCAGCATCATCTTGCTCAAGAGCAACGTCTAATGCTGTGTGCAGCATTATTGTTTCATGGAGGAATAAATCGGGCATTATTATCTTGTTGACGAGAGAAATATATGCTGGAGGGTAAAAGGCTGATGTGGGGATTTTTGTATAAGAATTATTCTAAAGACATAATTCAATTCAAATATGAGAAACCTTTAGTAAAAATTTAGTGTTTCTCTCCGTGTAACAAGAATCGAAAGGCCGACGAGTTCAAACAATAGAATTAATGAGTGACTTTATTTTGTAAAATTCGTGAAAGTGCAACACTAAAATTCCTCGTCTCCTACAAAAATGCTGCAGCTCATAACGCTATTTTGACAGCGCTTATCGTCGCTGTAGCGCAGAAGATTTCAAATTAATTTCACTCACGTAATAGGTTTCTTCTGAAGCAAGATTTTCCTCACAAGTTTTCCCATCTAACTCCCGTTTCTAACATTTCTCTCACATATATTACTTGTTATCCTATTTCTGAAGCTTCTGTCATTTGAATGACAACAATTTCTGTTCCTGATATTTTTTTCCCGTGCAGAATGGGGGTGGCCTCCCATGGCCAATATTCTTGTTATACGAATTGTGTTGCAGCCAAGTACATAAATCTACCTGACGCAAGATATATCACAGTTCTGTCAGGAAGTTCTCCTAAAATCAATTCACGATTTGTACCGATCGATCAAAGGCCAATTCGCAAAGAGCTGTGAAAAGATATTGAAAGAAAGATAGATTAATCTTTTAAGGTGCCAATTTTTCTACGTTAGCGAAAGCAATTCTAAGGTAATTCTGACGTAAAGACTATGTTTTTTTGGGAAGGAATTGCTCCAGATATGTGACGAAACGGAGTTAGACTTTAGTAAGGCAATGTGTCATACGTTAATGTTTTTCAATTTGCAAATGAGAGCTCGAAATTGAATGGCTTTTCCAGCGAAGTAAAATTACAGCACTTTTAACAGGGTTGAAACAGCTTTCAAATTTATTCAGACTCACCATCACGCCCAACAGCTAGCTACCTAACTGCTAAACTTTGAAATCTTTGACTTTATTTTCGAAATATATTGTCTATCATTTTCGAAATATATTGTCTATCATTTTCACTTACATTTTTTTTCGATATATCTGTATGGCAAAACAAGCACTGGTTCATTAATGGTTCAAACAAAACAGTTTGTAATTTGAAGAATACTAAAATGCACGTGAAACTTTATTTAGGCCTTAGAAATGTCAAAAATTCGATATCTTAGTCTGTTAATTGAAAATTTAGTAGATTATGACCTACCCTTTAAGCCCCAAGTATAGCCTATTATGGCACATTCAGTATCGTTGAATCTCTTGAATAAAGTGGAAATCGTACGAAGACATCCTCGGTCACCATGACCAGCGATTGTGCAGGCTTTCCATAACCTGAAGCCAGGCAAGACCTCAGCTCAGCCTGCCGCCGCCCCTTAAGAAGGGCTGGAGGACTGGTTCATTATCGAGAGCTCGCCATTAGAGAATCGTCAAACGCTCAAAGCAACTCGGTAGCTCAAGATACCAATTGCAACTTCGCCCTTGAAGTATACTCAAGGGGGTACGATGTTTTTGTTATCAGTGATCGAATTTCATGTACAGTTTCCACTTACGTGAAGATGTTATCGAGCTTCGTTACCAGTGATCGAGTTTCATGTACAGTTTCGTTACGTGTAGATATCATCGGGCTTTGTTACCAGTGATTGAAATTTATGTACAGTTTCCAGTTACGTGTAGATACCATCGGGCTTCATGCGGGTTTTGAATACCTATGGAGACCTCGTTGGCAGCTAATAAAACCAGAGCTGTAGCAATGCATTTCCTACATACTATACAAATTCTTACATTCACTCTGTGAATAAAAGAATCTGAATGGTCAAATGAAATATACGTACATCGTAAATTAAATGAATAAACACTTTCGGGTCATAAAAACTTCCCAATGCACTTTCCAAATCATCAACAGGACATACTTGACTCACCAACTCTCCGAACGCTTTTTTCCGAGAAATAGTCGCTCGAAGCTGCCAAAGATCTCGTCCACCATCGATTCCAAGTCGGAAGCTGTAAGATTGGCTTCGTTTCGCGACGATGTCGCGTCATTCCGGTTGTCGGTGACACAATCGCAGCCTGTACATCGAGTAGACGACGGAACAACGAGATGGGATCGTGTTCGATCACTCATAGAAAATGAGTAAAGACGAGTAATCCAGAAAACTTCAGTTCAGGTAAGTAGCGTTACTAAAAACTGACAGGTTCGTCCGGACTTTCAGATGGAGCTTGTTCAAGTTACTTCAGCATGACGACGAGCGTTTCTCTGAACTGATGAGGCTGGAAACTTGCTCGAATTTCTGAGCTGCTCTAAATCCAGTAACTCGCTTTCGGAAGGGACCCCGAGAACCTTACTGCCTGTAAAACTTGGCACCTCGCTCCCAACATAACGAGGCTTTACATTCTTTTGATCAGTTTTCAAAAGATGCGCGCGCAAACTCCAGAGATTATTTCTGGAATTGTCAGTGCACGACAGATGAGGGATGTTACGGGCACTTGAGAATCAACATCAAGGGAAGGGCGGAAAAAGGATGTCCTTAATGAGACTTTGATGGTATTTTCACTGAATGAGTCACACCTCTTTATAAAGGAAATTCGTAAAATGATAAATCAAGGAAAATTTATATGTACTGCAATTGAGAATTGAATAAACATATGATAACGCAGCTGAGCCCGTGTACAAAATTTATAAACGGAAAATAAAAAAGCTTGAAAGCAGATAAATAAAATTGAATGATTCGATAAAATGAAAGAAAATGAAAAACAGGCGAAATAAGTTATTATAAATGATAATAAAAACAGTGTGAAACAATTTGCTGGTTTATTTATTTTATTACTATTTAGGTTCAAACTTCTTTTGTTTGCTCTTTTTCAATCCGAGTAACATGTAGTGGCCACTACATGACGAAGAAACCGAATGGAGCGTTGCAGCG
>VOMN01055680.1:0-48368 GCA_014899125.1 Orchestia grillus
GCTTAGCATGTCATAGGTCCAAAATTTTCGTTGTTTCGTCCCCTGGAAACGCACGTTGCTTAAGCATGAGAAAGCATGGGTAATAAAAATAAAACCCAGTGGATGTTTACAAATATTTACCCTACAAAATTGAATACTATAGCATTCATAGTAAAAGTATTCATTGTATGAGAAATGAAGCATACGTCACTAGTACTGCTTTGGAAACGTGAATTTTATTCAAACATTTATCACAAAATTTCATCTCAAGGGCATTTATATCATCAAATTTTTCATCCCGAGGTACTTTATGCAGCCATTCCGAATACGTCGGAGCTATTGCAAGCTATTTTGCAGCGAGGTAAATTGACGTTTCACTACCTCAGAGCTGCTAGTCACAGGAAGAAGGTTATTGGCAGCCGCTGACATGGCAGACAGGTGTAATGGCAGCACTCCGATGTGTCATGTTTCGATTTCCGAGGCTGCAAAAATGGTTCACCATTCATGAAAAATGGCGAGTGTGCCAATGCGCAAGCTGTGCGATGCTGCTGGCTGTGATTCAAGGCTTTGTCTCCAAGCGGTAATCACGGAATCAATTTTCCCTCGAACGATGTATGGTGTTATTTAAATCGTACTGCAAGCTGTTATATTAGCTCCAGAAAAACGACGGAGGATACGAAAGAATTCTTCTCCATTGACCATGATAATTTTTTTCCGAATGAAATTAAAGGATGGTCTTGAGAGTACGATTCATAATAAATTTACAAACTGGAACACAGATGGGTTTCTCTAGATGAGTGGATGTCGAAAATCCTCTGATTTACGTAGGTCACAAAACGCGCGTTCTACGTCTCTGTGGCTCAACTCTCTTTACTACGAGAGATCAAGAGCGAAAGCAGCTGCAGTGGCAGCAATGTACGTCTGTCATGCAGATGTTACCATTACGTTCACAGCGAAAAACATCTGTCTGGCAGCTGCGCCCATTTGTGAGGCCTGTACTGTAAAGAGCTGTCTGTCTCGTGGCTCTTCCAACACATCGCTCAGGATGGGAGGGCTGATGCCTCTCGTGCTGCGTGCCCAAGTGTGTTGAATTTAATGGGCTGAATGTCGTCTGGTTACGGCCGTAAAAAGCGTATTACAGCATGCCATTTAATTTGTTGGAACATTCTGCGGCATGTGTTATACGTATTCTAAATACTTCGTGTTCAGTTAGCTTCCATTAAATATGCGAAAGAACTGTTCTTTTCTTCAGGGTGTTTCTGCAGTTTGAACAGTTTGCTAATTAGGTCCATTCAAGTGGAAAGAACCGGTTAACAATGGTTTTGCAGTTGAAAACAGCGGGTCTGTGAAGTATTCAAATGCGTATAAGGAAAATATTTGGATAAATATTTGAAAACATGCGTGACAGCCCATTCAAAACAAAGTCCTCTTCTAACGAGGGACTCCATGATGACACGACGGCTATATTGCCTCGAAAAAGAGAGAGCTTATCTAGAATTTTACCCTCGTGCACTCCTTCTTTTGTGAGCGGTGAGCGCACTCAGTGATGAGTCGTGCAGGACGCGGTGATATATGTTCTCCTTAATGCTTTGATTGCTTCATTTTCACCAACCATTGAAAAATAACTAACGCTCATTCAGCCTCGAACTTTTCCTAACAATTCAGCATGAATGAAAAGACGCGCGCGAACGCACGTAAAACATTTGTAAAATCAAGATATGCTTTCAAATCAAAAATGTCAGATGTCATTGTAAAGAGAGTTGAAATACATCAAAGAAAGCAGCGTACGAATTTTATCAGAGAATAAATCAGTACATGTTCATTAATTGAAGAGCGAGGTAGCTTTCATGATTCCTGATAGCCTGACAAAAACTTTATGTCTGACTTTTTTACACCTGTCAATGCAGAAAGATCATTTGAGCTTTTTATCCTTCAATTGTCTTTAAGAGTCTCATGAATTGGTCATGACACATCGCAACTAGAAGCTAGAGCTAGCAAGGACCATGAAGTTTTTAACAAGTTCATCTTCTTGCATGACATTAATTACAAGCATGGTATTCGACGCACTATGTTTTCGTGTTTACCGGACACAAAGTCTGAGAATTTATTTACAGAGAAACACGAGAACATGTCAAGAGCAAATTTTAAAGTTTAGAGAAAATTTGCATCCACGTTGACGATTAGCGCTCTATTAAAATATTGCTCGTTTTCCAAGTATTGCTGTTTACGAACGACCAGCTGTTAAAATCTTGCTGATGAAGCATCGCTGTGATACGCCGTCAGAAAACAGCAAGCATAGCAGCACTTGAAGATCGTAACTACTAATATTCAGCATTAGTAATGCACTAAATTGAATATTCAAAGACATTGAACGAAGAGACAAAGACAGGAGAGTTATTCAAGGTTTATCACAGCTTACGTGGTTTTGAACTAGTTTTTCATCTAAGAAGCTGAATTTTTATTTAAAAGAAATTGTAATTATTCTTCTTAACCACATGTACTTAACCACATGATATTCATGTACTTTCCAACAGTACGCAAATTCAATTAATTTCAATTAATATCGATCTATATATTATGTAATACGCTTGTACCTACCTACCTTTCCGTCACGCTTTGCAACTTTTCAAGTAAAATTTCAAGTCTCAAGCGAAATATCCTGGATACGGGTTGCATGTTTTGCTATAAGATGCCAGTCTTCGCTGCACATTTTTAGTTTCCCTAATAGAGTTCAGACTACCCGCATCGTCAAGAAGAAAATTGCTTCCAAGACCGGACTATCTCTGCCCTGAACCTTTAACCTCTGTACAACACTTTGTAGGACCACTTCTCATGGGCTGGTTTGTCTAAAGTTTGTTTATCTAAATTTCCGTAAAATTTTTCACGGGTGCTGCTGGTAATATATTATCTTGGAATAAAGCTATTTCTCTAATTCTTTTGTCTCCATTACAAAATAGAAACGGCATAAAAGACCAAATACTGATACTGATTTCCCTATTGAGGCCCATAAAGCTAGGCGCTACTTTTTTCCAGGCCATTCCGTCAAGAAAATCTTTAGTGATGTACAGGGTGTCCTAGCAGTAACTGACCCTTGCGTTGATGAGTAAATAAGATACCAAATTGTAGGGCGTCCTATTAAAATGTGGTATCCAAATTAAAAGGGTCAGTTACTTCTGCGCCTTACAATTTGGTATCCTATTTACTCATCAACGCAAGGGTCAGTTACTGCTGGGACACCCTGTACATCCCTAAAGATTTCCTTGACGAAATGGCCTGGACACCCTGCAGATGTTTTGAGACACCAACTGTTTTTTTTAGTTTCTAACACTGTCAGAGACAATGGTTAGACGATATAATGTCTGAAAATTTCATGTATCTCAAGTTTCTGTCATGTTGTTCATCGACAGGAGCATATATTTCAGTGTTCTCAAGGTTAAAATCAACGGGATGCGCATACCGGTATCTATATAGTCTATGCTGAGAAAACTATAAGGCGTTTCCATCTTTCGCTGTGTCAGGTATTAATATATCACATTACGCTGAAAGAGATAAGGACTCCAGAGCGTGTCATAGAACATATGGTTCTATGACACATCTTATCCTACTTCGGCATGCAGAAAAGCAATGCATGGTGTGATGCGAGATCAAAGAAAAGAAGTTAAATCACCGATGTCTCCACTACAGCGAGGCTTGATGCAAGGCTCTTGTGGATATTTATTCATGATGATGCACGCTACCACGTACATACGCGGTCAAGTAAGAGTGACTCATCAGATTGCATTTTAGATTGGCTATGAATACTAGCTGTGTGAGGTCAAGTCTTGTTTAGTAAACTGAAAGTGAGGCATGAACAATGGCCACTGTACGAAGGCTGGATCATTTCACATTTATGTTGCGTTACCCGTTTGAAGGAAACTGAAGCTGCCTGACAACTCGACGGGCCTTCTCTTCCGGTCTCGACGCTTTCCAGCCCTTTTCTTCAAGCAAATCTTTAGTGATGTACATGTTTGCAGACACTAAATACTTCTTTCTAGTTTATAATCCAATATTCTACATTCTTAAAGCGGAGTGCGGCTGCAAGGGCACTGAGAATGAAGATTTCAAACTTTTAACATGCGTATCACTGAGCTTGTGATTGACATTTAATAAAAATACCGCCGCTTATTCCCTTGATGACGCACTCTGCTTACGACTGGGAACTAAACTGGAAAATTCAGTCGGTGCTTCAAAAAATATTTGCCTCACGGAACAGATCTTGGGGGTAGATGAAGGAGGGCAAGGGCCTCAGTTCGTTTTGTGTTCTGGTAAACACAAATGCTGATTATTGCTGGGCTGATGGAGGCAAATGAGCTAATAAGTTGGTTTTCATCTACAAAGACGCGCTAAATGGAGTGCGCTTACAAATGAGCTGATTTCGAAACGCATGTTTTTTGTGAAAAAGTTATGACCCAATTAACTGCTAACCAAATTAATTTCCTCATAGTCAGAGTATCGCAGATTCCGATTTGTAAAGTACTGCACTTGGGCTTATATCAGGTGCTTTAATTTGAGCTTTCTCTCCACTAATGCGCTTTGGGCGAGCAACTAATGAGATCAGCGGTACCTATAATGCGGAGTTAATTACTGACACCCAACCCCGGCCTGCAGAAGATGAATTTATTTGCTCAATTGAGTTAAAAATTAATGAAGCGTGGTTTGATTTTGAACACTCTCTCATCTCTTTAGCACGTTTAGCTTCTTTTGGTAGCAAAATCGTAACATCGAGTTTAACTGTTTTAGTAATAGTTGTTGTAAGCGAAACTGTGTAATTAGTTGTCTAGCTAAACTTAATGAAATTGAAATGGATAAAGGAATAAAATTCCCAACAGTCCGACGTTCCGTTCAAAATGTGCATGTATTTAACAATATGAATACCACTAAGATCACATTCATGAGCAATTCAGAATGTAAAAAATGAAGCATGACGAAAATTGAAATACTGTTCACGAAAGTTAATTCAAGGTACTTTCTTAATGACACTATTACAGTTGAGATACCTTTAGTAGGCAATAAATTTAAGTTCGTTTCTCCAGCGGTAACAATCAGTTGCCTGTATTTGCATAGCTCACGAAATTCTTCGACGTGTGGAAATTCTTTGGAGTATAACTAATGAACAGACAGAGACACACACCTTGGAGCCTGATAAAAAAAAACCTTCATCCACCGAGGGGACAGTTCACGCTCAGAGAGCGCGCTTTAAAAGAATATTTCGTGACCTCGATGACCCCAGTATTCCAATAAGATCTTGGCTCGTTCACAGCGGCTCCATCAGCGGGGTCTACGATTCAACGATTGAAATTTCCTGAAGGGAATTCGGACTCGAGGCAGAAAAATTGAAATAACTTGGAGAACTTTAACATAGAACCGTAATCTGGAAATGACTCACGAGTGGAAATTAGAATTTCATTAATATCTGGATCCACGCGCATTGTGTGCACTGAGCATTGAGCTAAAATTTGTATTCAGCTCGTAAGTTTGAGTTGCGGTTGACCCAGTGTTTTTTTTTGTGGTGGCATCAGCAATGTTGATCATTGTTTCTGATGTCCTAACGATGTAGTGCTCTAATCCAAAGCAAGGACTACATTTTTACTCTAGTTATCCACTTCAAGATGCTCATAAGGCTTAGTGATTCATTTTTGACAAAAATTTAAATGGACATATACAAATGAATCTCTGTTTAATGTGGATGGCCTTGATTTAGTGACAAATTTAAACGTTTGCTGTAGAAAAGGATTTAAATTCGCCAACACAGGCATTGAGTCAGAATATAAAATGGCTCAGGAACGAATGGTTTGTTCTTGGGGCCAACCCTACTCGTGTGCCGATTTCCTTGTATGAACACTTGACAAAAAACATCCAAACCTTTCCTGCATCGTCGGAAATAATCACTGACAATTACGTTAAAGACTGATACATACCTGATCAGAATTTGCATGTATTCAAGTTCTCAGAGCGAAGGAATTTTTTTTTTTTGCAGACCGTCCGCTGAATTGCTGTTCTCCGCCGCCTCATAACGGGCCAGGGGGAAACTGGGAGTTTCCATCAGCCCAAAAGTTGCGCAATATGACGGCCCTGAGGAGTTTTTATGTCCTGTTTGGAGCAAGCAATAGCACGCAGCTTCTCTCCTCGCTAAGTAGTTGCCACATTCTACAGCTGCCTCTGAGACCAAGTCCTTATTAGCAAATGAAGGAAGAACTAGGACGATAATTAGGATTCTCATGACGTAAGAGGGCTAAGATCAAAGTGCAAAAGCAGTTCAACGAAAAATAGCGCTTGGTCTCACTCGACTCAAAATTCTTCTGTTATTTACCTTCTTTCCGGAATGTACCCACTAGTTAGGCTTGACTTAATTAAAGAGTGAGGGAGGCGAGGAAATCAGGCTAACCAAGCCTTAAAACACTTGAAAACGAATTCTTATAACAAAAATTAAGAAGTCAATCAGTATGATAAAACACGAAACACAAAAATTTTGATACCCGTTCACCATCGGTAAAATTATAACGCTTCTAGTTATTTCACGATCTTTGCTGATCTTTGTTCGAAACAAGGCTTCAGGAGAGACACATCAATAATGTACCCTCGTGAACAGCGATGTTCACTTAGACTCGAAGAACAGATGAGGGCTCAGGCGAACTTCTTGAAGAACAAACAGTAAACGATACATGGAACAGACTTCCAAGTTTCACGATATCTCTGTAGGAAAATATTCTGTATTGCATGTTGACCAGTAATTAAGTTAAACGCTGAGAAATGAACTGACTCTTCGAGTCAATTATTGCACGTTCAGTAAGCAGAAACCATCACGTCAAGAACCTCTACAAGCCTGCACCTGTCGTTGGAGAGGGAGGGGTGGAGTTCTACTTGGAGGCCGAATAACTTCTTTTACTCTCTGCTTCACGAATATTTAGGTGCTGGGTATAAGGTTTTAGCGCTCGAGGATAGTGCTTTTGTCTCCGTGGTACCTAAAATTCCTGTTTTTTTGGCACATCATTTATTGCATGCTGAGTCGGTTCTAATTCTGCAGTCCTAAGAGGATATTTATTTGGGTAGATTGCATAGTCTACGAAATTAGGTAATTCTTTCAATGGGAAATTACTAAAGATTTCTTTGAATGTTGTTACGTTGGAGACCATTTCCTTGGAGGATTACAAAAAATTATTATGCCCCATTCAAACAGTAAATTTCTCAGTATTTACGAACTATGTTTTTATGTAATAAATTCTCGTTATGATGATCACTACCGAAATTAATTAGGAGAACCATGCATTTGAAGCTATAGAACTACTATTAAATAATCCTTCACTCTAGAAAATGAATTCAAACCTCGTAGGTAGATTTTGCGTAGCGTAAGCAAAAATGCTCTCGCCGTTTTAAATTTGTAAACAAATTAAAAAAAAAACAGGCAGAACTTATATGGTCACTGTCTATGCGCTGCCCTTCAGTTTGAACAAGTGTAAGCCGTGCGTGAAAAGAAGAGCTGCACCGGGCATCAACGCGACCTAAAAGTGCGTTGGGCTGCATCACTAGGAAGACAAGCACCACAAAGCAAATATAATTGCTCATTTGTGTGAGCAATAGAGTTAATTACAGTTTAATTTCATATTTTATCTGTGTGAACATTAGAGATCGCTGTGTTTAGTGGCAATTTTTTTTCATGTTTAGCATAGAATTCCTGTGCAAGTTTAGCCCAGGGGCTCTCGACATTTCTGTTTTCTTAAATCGGGCCCCAATACACGCTGATGGAAGTCTCGTCTCTGCTTTGAATGTAGAACTGGCTATTGGAGTTGCTTCGGTCGCATCTTTTCAGTTCCCTTGAAAATATTTTGCGATATGGCAGTCCGTCGTTGCATGAGCTGGACACGAGGGCAAAAATTATATGAGAAATTAAATTTTATTCTTCAGTCCTTCAAGTTCTCAAAATTCTTTTGAAGGACTAAGATAAAGGTTTTAAAAGCAGCTACATTGCGTATAATGAATTGTGAAATTCAGCATCTATTGTCGTTGCGGGAGCTTAACATGCTGAGCTGCATGCAGTTTTTGGAGTTTCTATGTTTTAGATCACGGCAATCATCCATCTTCTCATCTTTAGTTTCATGGTGTGTCCAGCCATCATGGTGTGTCCAGCCATCATGGTGTGTCCAACCGTCATGGTGTGCCCAGCCGTCATGGTGTGCCCAGCCGTCATGGTGTGCCCAGCCGTCATGGTATGTCCAGCCGTTATGGTGTGTCCAGCCATCATGGTGTGTCCAACCATCATGGTGTGCCCAGCCGTCATCACATTGCTGTGATGAGCATAATTCAAAGGCTGATGCATCTAAAGTAAGTTAGCGCGCTCTTTAAGGTGGGACCAATTGAATAAAAATGAACGAGAGATGAGCTCCAATTTCAATGCGAGGTCTTGAGAGGCATTGTAATATTCCTTTCAATGCTCCCGTGCCTGCCCAGACCTTCGAGGCTCAAGCGCTCAGCTCTCTTCAAACTCGAGCCTTACTGGTAAATTTAATAAATTTAAGTAAAACTCGTAAGAGTCTACAGAAGATGCTTTAAAGATTACGAATTCTCAATTTTAACGTGACTTCTTTTTCTGATTTTAATTTGTAGATTTTATTTAGGTTTTCCTCATGCTCGGAAGTATATTCTGCCTTTTATCAGTTTGCCAAGTGCGACCTTTCTTGGTTTTAACCATGAATGTAAACAATGAACTAACACAGGTGACCTCAACTCCAACAGCCGATGATGAATCTTTCATTAGCGTTCCAAGCCTGACATGAATGTTTTAATCATCTTAACGATGATATTGAGGGTCCTGACAATGATTAAAATTTGGTTCCACGATGCTATCGAACGACAACGGACTTGAAGGCAGTGTTATGTTGTAGCCTGTATGTTTTTATAACAAAGGACTAGAAATAAAATTATATCACAGGGCACACTCGATTTAAAACTAATCTTTTAATTTTTATTCAGTTTTTTCTATCGTCGGAACTAGTTTGAAAATGGCGGTGTTTTATGACAGTCATTAGAGCCACAGTAAGCATTTCAAAAATATTATTAAATAAACCTTTCACGATTCGCGAGGCGCTTTATGCACAGAGATCATTCTGGCAAAAAAGTTGCCAAAACTTCTATGGATGTTTTGCATCATTCGTCTTCATTAAGCCGCTCATTGAAGCATTTCTTTCAGTAAAAATTCATTCTTTTTATACACTAGAGAGTAAATTCAATTCATTGATTCATTTAGGCCGCTTTTTACTCTCCTGTTTTTGAAGAGAACTTTCGAAACGTCCAGAGGTACTTCTAAAAAGTTCGCAAACTTTTCTTCAATCAGTGTTTTCCGTCGAAGTTAAGACGCAAGTCAAGCATCGATATCGAAATTGAAGTTTGAACGAGAAAGGTTTGTCAGGATTGAAGCTTAGGATTTGCTTTCTTATGTATGCGGTACTTGAAATAAAGTTATAGACTCGACATTCTAGCTTCTTTTTACCCATCACTTTCACTGCCACTTAAGATTATCAGTCATTGGAATATCAGTCATTAGATTTAGCTACTAGTACTTGCCATAAAGTTACGGTTCTTAGGAATAAATCTTTGGCCTTTTTTTCTCGAGGTGATGCCCGAGACAATAAGCGTGTGTGTACTTCCTCAAATTGTTTATTGGCAAACCGTTTTATTGTATATCTTGGAGGAATATTTAGCAGTTCTTTCTCGATCATCGTAAACCAGTATGTATTAAGAACATTTCACGTATGAAAATGCCATTAAGCTTGCCAATTTAACTTTTTAATGAATCCTATCATCCTTGCTTAGTAAATTAAATCACTTGCATTAGGACAAAGGCTTAGCGTTAATACATAAAAGTAAGTCGGTTGATAAGGACTGATGGATAATTGGATATGGTCAGTCTCGACACACAGTGGACTAACAATGCATTCAAGGGACTCTCGTGGTGGAAGTGAGCAGGCGATCCACTTTTATTGGAAAAAAGCTTCCAAAATGGAATAACTGGTAACCTTCTAGTTATAAATAATAATATATTTTAACCCCTCTATTGTCCTCAAAGAAAAATACTAGGGTATTATATTTTAGTGTTCTTGTTCCAACAGATACAATTTTTTTAAAGCAAATTTCAAATAAACTTCCAGTGCTTTAAAACGATTGAAGTCGTTTGTAAGTTTCCTATTTTTTAGCTCTGAATAACTTTGTTTCATTAAAATGATGCTATTTCTGTATTTATGCTTCAGTTTCTATTCTTGGAGGGAAAACATCTATTTTATATTACTTATGTATTTCTCCAAACTAACTTTCACGAGTAGGATAAAGTAATCTACATCAATGCGATACTGGAATTCACATTGCACCGTTACATTTTTCACATCTTCGTCAGTTAAATGAGAGGAAATGTTTTTGTGCATACGTATTTTCTACTTTCTTTGTAAGATTCTATTGGCAATGTTTGAACAGAAAACACATTCCAATGTTCTGATCGCCGAGCTGTTGTGAGAAAGTTTTTAAAATGGAGTGACACTGATTTTTAACGCTTACTTGTTCATGAATTCATGTATTTAAATATAGATGAATCAATTGAAAAGAGTAAAAAATTAATAACTTCACAAATAGACCAATGGAAAGCGTTAATGAATTGATGAATGACAAATCTTATTTTCGCGTCTTAACTGTATGCTTGAAATTCTAGCTTAAATTCTTTTGTCTATTAATTTTTAACATATTTTAAAAATTACAGAATGAGAACACATGTTCAAAGTCGATCGCTATGGCTGGTCGTAGAATACACATAGCATTTCTTCTGTAGTAATGATAACTGCCAATTTTTTAAGCGCTTTTTATCGTTTCTCACTGAACAATTGGCCAATTTTATGCTTATCAAATCTGCAGTTTCTGATATTCGCTAATTAATCTAAACCACAACTTTCAGGCATAAAAAAATTGTCTAAGTTCTCAGCACGGTGCAAGTGATGGACAAAAAAACTAAATAATTTCAGAAAAATCTGGTCCCAAACAGTGGGCGACGCGACTTCAGCCAAGATTTCTTTGAATGAATGAATGATGAAAAATGTTCATTGGCATTCAGCCTTATTGGGCGCATCTCGGGAAGTGCTGCGAAGTGAGCTAAGGTTCCGTGGCCTTTGTTATCAGACACTGTAGAAGTTCCATAAGCTTTGTGAGGCTGCTTTCTATTGTAGTTCTTAATGCTTCTTGAGGAATCATCACTTAACGGGATTTCCAGAAGGCACTTGCCTTTTCACAGTAGCAGTTGCTACCAAAAGCTCATTGGCATTCATTGTTTTAAAATTGCAATAACATTCTCGTTCGAGTGCGCTCTAAACTCAACACTAAAGCTACTTTACAGCTCTCGTGCTTTGTCTGGAGTCGTGTGTGAGCTGTGCACTCCTGCCGACTGACCCGGGAGCGAACACGACAGGCAAGCATCCTTATCTCGAGGCTTAATGTTTATCATCCAAGGTTCTTTCTGCCATTGCGTGTGCACTCAAAGAAAGCATTCTCCGGAGAATACGAGAGAAGTTGAGGTGTGTTTTTATTTAGGCGTCTAAATGACTATTTAAATTATGAATGAATATTTAAATTATGTACGTCAATATTATTCTTTTCTTTGCAAGGTGAATGAAGCTCAATTTTCAAATAATTTCTTCTGTCGCAGTACTTGTATGTATGTATGTTCGTACGAGTACATAGGTTAAATATTTAACCATAAAAACGATTAAATAAAAAGCACACGCCAATTTCTCTCGCATTCTCCGAAGAATGCTTCCTCTGGCAATTTTCAAGATGAAGCAAAACAATTCTTACGTTGAAATTAATATAATCAATTAACGATCAAACTTGCGATGCTAGCGTGTGAAGTCTTTCCAAGCAAGTTTCATAAGGTGCTATATTTGTTCAATATTAGCTCTGCGAATTGAATGGTGCATACTTGTGCATAAAAAACTTGGTCTCTTCTTCGCTGTGTTACAACCGCTGAAAATTCTACTCTAAATTCAGTCTACTCAGGATAGCTTATATACTGACGTGACCTAAAGAAAAGGAGTTTCAGGTTAACGGAAATTCATAATCTGATATAAATTCTATGCAAAAGCAGACACAAAATGTTTATTCTTCATCACTGAGGAGCTCATCTTCGCCGAAGTCTTTCGAGTTTATTCTTCTGGTTTTCCCTGAGGGTTTGACTCCGGTGTGCAACTCAGTGAAAGTTCGACAATCTTTGGGCCTCAAGTGTGCAACTGGTTTATTTGCCTCAGCCCTCATTACAGAAATTGAAAGTTTTTCTCATTTACTTTTCTTCAAAAGTGCTTTAGTTTACACGAACATCGTCTATTTGCTGGTAAAAGATTTCCACTGCCAATGCGTTCACTTTTGTGCCGAAAACTGAAAGACCAAACTGCGAGACCATCTCAATTTTGTGCAGGTCGAAATTAATCCAACCCGAGGATATTCTCTTCACGCCCCTACCGGCCCATGTGATCAAACGAAACAAAGGTTTCGGGTTATCTTGTCTAGGAGCTGCGGCGGCCATCGAGTCACCGGTGAAATTGCAGAGCCTTCTCTTTTGAGTGAATGGAACGCGGTGAGTTTTGACGAATAACGATTTTCCAGTTTAGACTTGACTGTCAACTTTGTCAGTGGTTAGTTGAATAAACATTCTGCTAGTAAAGAAATGAAATATAAAGTATACACTTTTGTAGCCGAAAGTACTGTACTGAATTGAGAGACAAATGTGAAGATAATCTTTCAACTTCAGCAGTAATCAGTTATTTTTAAATTGCGCAGCTTTTTCTAATGCGTTCACTGACACTCCAGAAATGATCGTATAATGGAAAAGTAATTAATTAGAAAGTCAAATTGCCACTTTCAAGTATGCTTCTGAAATCTTTCGCACGTCTTTTTATGCTCCTCACAATGCTAGATGCCTGTCAGGCTGTAGAAGCGCTCGGGTGTTGTGCAAATTTATTTGCTATTCAAAAAGTTAATGAATTCTTTTAAGAAAGGCCTGTCTCGGCTGGAATTCATCGCGTCGAGCTGGCCAGTCTCAACCTCCGTGGCTCTTTGCGAAGTCGGCGGTCAGAAAAATGTAATTTTCAAAGGCCGTCCATCATGGCAAGATCACTTGATAAGGCGTGGGAAGGATTCAGCATGTATTTTCTTAAAAACTTGGTGTTTTTTTTATGTAAGAATCACTCATTATACATATTTAACGGGAAATTGAAAGAACAAAACTTGCCGAGGAAGAACTGAAAGGGAAATGTTTTTTACGTCCGCTCACTCGAATAAAAAATACGTCACTAGAGGTAAATTTTGAATTAATTCGAAGGTATTACGCAGAGTATTCTTAGCAAAGAAATATAACTTAAGTGTATTGATCATTCATTTGTAGAATTTCTCTAGATCTTAATGCGAGATCGAACTCTATGGAAATGGACGTAGTTAATTTTACAGCTGTCATTCTACATTAAATAATATCCTATTTTAGTCCAGCAAGATCCCTTTGGCAACCACCCGCCCACACTGCAGGCGCCGCTAAGTAGCTCGGGAAGATGAAGCAGAGATCTGCGAAGTGAAACTGGAGATCAGTTTGCTAATTCGCTAATTAGTATCACTCGCCTTGACGGCCCGTTGCCGCGGCTTGCCTAATTTGCTCGTCTTACCCGTGTGGAGTGCGAGGAGCTGGAGTGGGAGCGTTACTTCAAGTAGGTTTGCTTTAAAATGTGAAGGGAAAACTTCGCGTGCGAGACGAAGTTCTCGGGAAAAAGTTTTGCTCATTTATTCAAGCGCGAGAGTTTTAACGTTGGCTGGTCTCTTGAGTAACGTCTGTTGTTCAAGAGGACTCAGCTTGAAACTTTGTTGGAAAAATAATGTCTTTAACAACTATAAAATTAGGGAGGGTTGGGGAAGATGGTGCAGTAAAGTTCTGTGGGGAAATCATCTCACTAATGGATGGACTTTGCGAATAAACTTTTGTTGAATGAAAAGAAAATTTACCCCTTTAGTTAAGTTTGAACAATGATTAAGAAACGTAAGAACAATATTAAATCTCTCTGTTTCTATGCAATGAGCTAAACGTTTCCCCTCAAATGGATGGGGGCAGGAGAAAATTGAAACTTTATGTAGTATGACACAGTCTCCAAGTTAGTTTGCTTAAAAAGGAGCAAAGAAAATAAGCACTGAAAACTAGAGAGCTCAAGTTTTAATTCTTCCGTTTAGAATTTTAATCTATTTTCAAGTACTTCTGAGGTTGACTCTTAAAAAAGTATAAGCTATTATTTCTGGCGTAACAGTTTTTTTGGGGAAAATTTATAAATAGTTTGCTACTCAACAAATAATTCAATATAAAACATCATTACACAAAAATTCCCTTCGTGAATTAACACTTTTCAAAAAATACGGGTTTGGTATTTTAACACTTAAAAAGAAAAAAGTGTCAAACCTGCTCTAAATTCTCCAAGCAGCCGAAAGGACCTCAAAACCAAAGGTATAGAGAAGAAATTGCCCATGCTTGAATTGTTTTTGGGAATTCGTATCATTGGAACAGGATGCCGTTGGTAAAATGCGTCAGTGCACTTGAGTTGCCGTTGGTCAGTGAATTAAAAAATTCGTTGCAAAATGTGCTGTGTGGCGTCCAAGGACTGCCCCAAATCTTGGGAGACCGCAGCCACGGGGGCGGCCTGGAGGGGGAACCAATAAGATTGTCGTCTTCAATGGAATAGAATTGGTGGTCTGGACCCGCTCAATTTCATTGTAATTTAGTGCATGTTATTGAGAAAGCCCGCACTGCTGGGGTACGTTGGAGAGGCTGCAGGCTCGACCTATGCAGTGTTTGGATTTGGTCTGCAACAGGAATCTTCTTTCGCAGACACTAAAATGAGCTACTGAAGGCTAAAATGGAAGATCAGTAGTGTCATCGAACGTAACTTAAGTATTTGAGATCTAGTTGGAGAAAGACGTTTTTTATTCATATATCTTAGAAGGAAACTATACAGGTGATATAACGAGAAAGATCATTTCAGATTCTTCTGCGAGGGTTGTAGTTTATGGTGAATACACAGTGACCAAAAAAATTAAATATTCTAAATTGGGAAAATCTAGGGAACTTTCATACAAATGTATGCAAGAATTGTCTCAATACTTTAATTCGCTGATCAAAAATGCCCGACAATTGATTACGGTTGGTTGTGAATGCAATCGCTCATCAGGGAAAAATTTATTCTTGGAAATATGTTATCGTTTGTTTTGGTTTACCCTAAAAATAAAATTACTATCCGAGAGTGAGCGGAATTTTTTGTGTACTTCAAATATAAAATCGTAAAAACAAAAAAATGGTTTCGTACTAATTTCAACCAGTAGCCAAGTTTGATACAACCCCTTCTTGGGGATTAAATAAACTTTAAAAACTCTTCTAATGCATAATACATTTAGAAAACATATTTTTCAGAAAAAGTTTTCTTCCTCGTGTTTTGTTTCATCATTGATACGAGAATCAGCAGCACTCAAGAAATAATTTAATACAAATTTTTGAGTCACAATTAAAAAAGCACGATTGAATTAATTTTCATAACACGACAGAAACAATTGATGAAATTGATACTCAGCCAAATACAACGACGAAGAGACATGAACTTTTTCACACATTGAAAAGTTTTTCTTTTCTCGTTTCCTTTTCTACTCTTTTTTTTATATTTAGCAGCTTTTGATTATCTCATTTGATATGAAATGCTTGTGCAAGTTTCCGAAGAATTAATACTCAAATACCCACGATAGGAACAAGTACTAAAGATCAAGTTCCCTGCTTCCTTTAGTGGTCTGAGTGCAATCTCAGGTTCACTTGGTCGTGGAACACAGTCCTATTTTCAAGTCCACAAGTTCACAAATTCCTTTAAATAGAGTTACTATAGAGTTTGTGCGTTTTCAAGAATTATAAAGTATTAAAATGGTTCACGTAATGTTGGTGCAGACAGCGCTCCAAGTAACCGTACTCTTCGTATTTTAGTAAGATTTGCCGTGTGAACTTTAACACTATGTAGTTTGAGAGGAGCTAGAGAGCTCCAGAAACCTAGGACACACCTGTATGACTTATTAGAAAAAAATTCCAGTTTTGTGATTTCGTTCTGTAGGAAATTATTTCCTTAAAATTTTGCACTCAATATCAAAATTACGGGAAAGAAGGAGATTCACACATAATGAAAATTTTGAGAGCTAGGTATCATAGATACACAACCTTGGTGAGAAATAGATGAAGGCCCGTCCACACTATCAATCTTCGGATCTAATTTCTTGTTTTTCAACTCTCCGCGAAAACGAACACACCTTGCGGCAGGTTTGTGTTTGTGTTTTCCAACAGGTTGGGAAACTGCGAACACAAACTTTCGTAGAAACGGTGAACAGTCGCTTATTTATGTATTTATTGAGCTAATGGATATTTTATTTTATGGGAAGCGATTATGTTGGTAATTTATTCATTTGATAATAGCTCAATATTATCATACGAGCCCATTTAAATTAAAGATTGGTTAGTTTATCATAAGTAGTAGTTGCCAGCTGCATAAATATAAACTGGCAACCTGCCGGTATGACATTGGAAACTCGACCGCTTCAAATTTTTCAAACACGGGTGAAAAGTCATTATTTATAAAAAAGACCTACATAATTAACAACTACCAAGGAATAAAATTAAACTCTATCATACATCAAATTTATACACGTATTCCAGGAGCCGTGTTGTGTGTTTACATGCTACACTAGCCTAGTTTCCTGCGGCCGAAAGCACGGTCTGGACATGATTCACAAGAGCTTGGGCTTTTGTTTGCGTTTTGGTGCGTTCGTGACTGACGGAGAGTTTGACAGTGCATGCAGACGCGACTGAAGACGGCCGCAAACTCGAGCCCTGCGTGGACGCAGTATTCTTGACGGTCCTCCGAGGCTGGCGGGACCTCGCGAACTATTAAGGCAACGATTTGGGTGGTGACCGGAGTGCTGCCTGTCTCCGACGAGGCTTCATTTCCCCCGGCCTCGAACTTGCCGCCCTGGAATCCAATTAGTGGAGCGCGACTTCCCCGCCAGGTGTGGCGTCCTCAATCTCGCGTCGTCTCGGCAGGTGCCGCCGCTGCATATGCGGACGTCATTTGCAGATGCTTGGAAGCAATGTAGAATTTCTTCACTTCTGCTCATGAGTTTTTAATTCAACGTAACTGAGCTAAAGTAACCTTGGCCTAGATTTCAAGTAATATTAGGAGCTTGTGGTTGCCCAAACAATTCAATATTCTAAAAATAGCAAATTCGTTGATTTTCTGTTCCATAAATGAAATGCAGCTTAGCTGGTGCGCCTCCATGGGGGAACTCAATCGACCACCGCTTCATCTGTCATGGCAGGTACAGAGCGATGGCTGCGACCATTTACAAAGTTAACTATCACCAACTCAGTTTCTTTCCATCGTGATGATCACGTGCCTGAGAAGAGTGAAGTTCCTTAATGTGTACACCGGAATTTCAATTTACGAACACCCATTTTCTTACGGGAAACTCAGCATGCGATTAAATCTGTATCAGAAAAATCGTCTCCGTTTACTGATTAATTTAGACTCACCATTCATAAGAATTCGTTTAATTCGTGGGTGGGAAAAATTTTCTGGCCAACAGTCCATTGTTGAGCTCCACGCCCACTGACGCTCGCGGATTGACACGCCTTCTTGTGTCACTGTATCATACAATGTTCGCATACGTCAGCTGCGTATGTTCCTTTATGTATCCTAATATTTTCACTCATGTACGTAATTTTATTGATCAACATTTTTCCGAACCAGAATGAGTAGCTGTTATTTTTAGGGACTCAGTAGATTTCATTTTATTCCTCTCAGAAAATTCCTAAAAGCAGTATTTCAACACTGAAACATCTTCCATGCGTCAAATATTGCCTTCGCACTCAGGTGGTCAGTACGACCCAACTTTTGTAAAAGATGCTCACTAAGGTAACCCCTAGATATCACACTGCATCAAACAATATCACTCTTTTCATGGACCAAATTAAAGTTATAATTCACTCGAGGAAGATCCTTCAGTGTCACTGATTAACATCCCAAATTCACACGGTGCGAGTAGACCTCATCTGCCCTCACTTCTCTATGCCCGTCAGTTGCCCCACATCGCCGAGAGCTCGTTCACCAACATTTACAAGCCTGTAGATCTGCGCGAGTGCCTTAGATCATGGCAGTTATTCGCGGCAAACGACAAGACTGACGACCTGCACGCCGGCGTGAACATGGAGCTCGGCAATGGACGGAAAAAGAAGAGAGGGAGGGAAAATCTTCCGACCAATTCTTCGACATTCGATGGGTGTTTTTTGGACGAGAGAAAAAGAGAAGATTGCAGAATCGAATGGTAACCAGTGTAAGGTAACGAACATGTGGTAGCAAGCATGTGGTACGAAGCTAGAATTAAGAAGAAGCTGGATAACTTTCTACAAGCTGTCCCTGATAGGCGACTCTTGCCTCACTACCATCAGACGGCGGAGGGAAACGGTCTCATTCAACAGCTCGCGGATATGCGAAGGGACACCATGCACACAAACCGGCGGCACCCCAGTGTGGCCAGGGCATAAAGGCCCAAACATTTTCAATATATTCACGATATTCAAGGAAGCATACGATGCTAAGCATCTGTGTGGTAACACGCATAACGTTATGATAACAAGTATGCTGAGTATCAATGGTTAGATGTCATGGTAGATGTGCACAATATTTGTAATATATCTCAAAATAGAATTGGGGGGAAATTTTCCTAGGATAGTTTGAGAAAAACTTGAAACATAAACAAAATTTGGAAATTTCGATTAATTCACGGCCATTGCAGTTTATTGAACGAAGGCTTTTCCTCACTAAGCATGCAGCGCAGTTTTTTTTCATTTTGAGAGTCATTCATGGCTGCAGCATTTTCAGCATGAACTCTTGCAGTTTCATAACCCAAGATTTGGCGATAATCCGTTGTAACTCAAATCAACTCTCCACCTCATGACTTTTGCATCATTTCACTACTTAAAATGACGCAATTCTGAGCTATGACCACTGAACAAGGAACTGTCGCAACTTACGACGCATTTGTTACGACACAGGTAAATTGTTACGACACAGATGAATGCCTGATGTGTCGCGCTCAGATGTAACTGTAGAACCATTTATGTCCTTTAGTATTGGGGAAAATTTGGAGCGAACCAGACTTGGCGCACCATGCAGTTACGGTCACACAGGGTGGGACGAAAAAGTGTTAAAAATTAATAGTTCCTTAGCATTGAATATATACCGTAGAATTTATTTTCAACGTTTATAACGAACAAAATGAACTTATTTATTTACATAGTCGTTACACTCTGTTTACTACGATACACAATTTTGGGGAGTTTAATAAATGCTTAACGATCAACGATGGTTCAATAGGTCACACTCTCTCGCGACGACAACCATTACCTTGAAATTGTGAGACGTTTACGGAGCACCGAATCCTAGTGCACAGTTCTTGCACTATTTCAATACTTGTTTTATTTTTGCGTCTTTATCCGTCCTTCGAGTCAGAACATTCTTACTGTTGAGTATGTGCATGCAAGCTTCATGAATGTGCCGCTAATGTTCATGTAATATTAGAGTATCACTGCTGGAGAGACAATTGCCCAAAAAATAATTATTTGCTTGCAATCACTGCAATTAGTTTCGGTGATGTTCGGCTAACCAAATTTTCCAAAGTATCCTTCCTCCACTCAAGAAATTCAAATTCAATCTATTTTAATGCTAGACAAATAAATCAGGGCTTAAGTTAGAACATATTCACGCGTATTCCAATGATGAAAGAAGTTTTCAGTTGCGTTTAATTGTAAGTCTGTCTATCTTAATTGTACTCGAGTTTAAAAATAAATCTTTCTCAGGTACGTCACTAATAACTCATTCCTAATTTATACCGTGGCAAAAGCGTAGCAAAACTTGAAACCTGCTCACGGAAGCACTGGGCACATGCTTCGTTTAATGAGTTGTTGCCGGACATTTGAGTGGCACCCTTGTTGCCGGACATCTGAGTGGCACCCTTGTTGCCGGACATCTGAGTGGCACCCTTGTTGCCAATAACTGGCCTGCCTTGAAGGAGCAAAGTTGTTGTCTGATAACTTGAGTTCTGCTCCGACATCTGACTGGCACTTTTGCCGCTCATAAAAGGCCTCCCTTGGAAGAGTAGAAGCACGCCGAACAAATTTAAATATGAATAATGACTGAAAAAACAGTCGAGCGAGTTGCGTGAGAGTCCTCGCTAGCGATGCAAAAGAACATCGCATGGCAGTAGACGATCTTGAAAATTTACCGCTAGTCGCAGACTATGTTGGAATTATATGAACTTTTTTCTTTCAAAAATCATTGATTCAATTCGTTTTCTACTCAAATATCGTCGGTTGTATTAATTTACGGCTCAAATATCGTAAATTCAATTCACTTCCGATTCAAATGTCATCGATTCTGTAAATTTTCTATCTAATATTCTTGATTTCATTCATTTTCCGTTTTATTTGAAAAGCTTCCATTATCTCATTACGATGGTAATATATTCTCTTCATATCTATCTACTCATGTTTTCTAATAGTCATATTTTTCATTTGTTTTCTGTATTGTGTATCATTATTTCGATACTATCTTTGGCGCGTAAGCCATTTTGTAATTCCCGTATTTCAAGGGGAAAAAACCCGTATTAACCCCCGCAATTTTCAATCATAAAATATGTGGTCTTTCAGTTAACACACTAACGTATGACACATTACATGCTCTGCTTCCAAATATATTACAAGTAGCAGTTTTTATTATACAATGGCTTGGCATTCTTTAGAATCAATTGGACTACAAGTAATACATAAACTTAAAATAATGTCCATGAACTTGCAAAATGTAATATGGTTTATCTCGTAAACTCGCCAAATAAACTCGTTTCCTTAAAGGTCAACTATCCCTTGGTGTCATATCCAGCCTATAAGTCGACTTACCATTCTCGACAATATCGTCAACCTGTTCAGTTCTTGTAATATGTAAATAGAGCTAATGTCAATTCTACACTGTACGGTTTTAAGGACATTTACACGTGCTTTTCGAATAAGGTTTTCATAATTGCAGGATCTACACCCGCGCTCAAGATGTCAAACTAAGGCTGTAAGCCTATCCAACACCTGCACTCGTGCCCAAACCATGTCAAATTCTCCAAAGGCTTGTATACTGTACTCAAGAACACCAGGATTTAGTGATGCCAAAATTCTACATGAAAGCGACAGGGCTGCCTAAATAAGCTACGCGTTAAAATTGTGTTTCAGAGCAACAAGGCTGCCTAAATAAACTATTTCGCATAAAAAAATGTATTTGAGACCAACAAGGCTGCCTAAATAAACAACTTCGTGTTAAAATGGTATTGGAGAGCTACATGGCTGAGATAATAATAATCAAAGTCTCTTCCCTAGCTTATTAATATGCAACATCATTGCTCAAATTATAAACGCTTCTTCACAAGTCTCCTAATGAGAAGCCTCGTTAGACCAAATATTAAAATCCCTTCACAAGCTTGTATAAGACAACGACGGCTGCTTGGATTCTTAAAGCTCCTCTTTAATATCTTGCTCAAATTAACACAAGGGCGTCTCAAGGATCCGGGTGAGCCCTAAGCTTGCTCAACCCTTCCTCACCTTCATCTCATTTGCCTAATTTCTCATTAAGTGAGGGCCCGAGTAATTTACTCCGTGTCCCCGCAGGTTTCCTGGAACTGAACAGGCCTCCATGATGCTAGCCAAAAATCCTGTGTTTTAATCTTATTTTCAGTACAGCTCTATATTTGCATTATTTTGTACAGTTATTCTTCATGCGTAAATGTTTTGTCGAGTTCGACTTACACCCCTGAAGAAATTATCCATCGATCATTTCTCTTAGACATCGATCATTTCTAGAGAAATTGAAGGAACAAGCGGCATGAGAAAAAATTGCCCCTGCGAAATTCGACGAAAATGCTCTAATTAAACGTTCATACATGAAAAAGAAATTCAAAAGTCACAAATTCCAGCTTGAAAATCCGATGTTATGTATGTTATTCACGACACTGCAGGCCGATGGGAACTAATTTTGCTCTTAGACGACTAACAGAACTATGAAAAATTGATTCATTAATAAAAATTATCTAAAAAATACGAAATTTTTCAATAAATGAAGTGAAAAAACCCGTTCTTCCTCCTTTGTTTCTTCAATGTTTCCACTAAATGTACTAGTTCTAACCTTCCATGTAAATGTGCAATGATGTTCATATTAAGCTCTTGCTGATAAGCATCAACGCAATTTCAATAGAATTAGTATGGCATTTTTCAAGCGTGGGTGCAGAGTAAAATATCATGTGCTTTCAATTTTGAACAAAGCTTGACTGATGAGCTTAAAAAATCAGGAACTCGAGGGACATTTGCATGAAGCCGAAAAAATCAACAATGGAGAGTAAGAATATTTCTGAGAGTAGGAAACAAACACATACACAAAGTTTATTTTTGATTGACTTCAATACAGGGAAATGATTAAATAGTCATTCATGTGAACACGTACTACATTTACAGTCTTAAGGAAAATTTGAGCAGCTTGCACTCAAATATTTCGCATCACCAGCGTAGCATTTCGAGTATTTCTATGTTCGCTGCCAGCTCAGAGCAAAAAAGATTTAAGGCGTTAATAAATAAGAAACTTCCCGTGTCTTCTCCACCAAAAATTGTTTTGCTGAAGTTCTGTAACGCTGATGAGCACGTGCAGTGTTATTTAAGTACAATCGAGTGAATTCTCAAGCTCCATCATGACAGTCAAAACGATACAAGTCCCGAACGATGTCTACTCGATCACATCCAGTTTGAAGCATTTGCATGCCAATCACGAAAAATTTGCTTTTAAACTCTGGAACTATTTTCTGTTCGCAGACCAGAAATCAGCTCCTGAGCCTAAACGTACGACGCCATCGAGTGGAAATTTGCACTCAAAAGGAAGACGTAACACTGAGCCCGAATAGCTGGGTGTGTTCAGACGGCTCCAGCTGGTGTCCATGAGACGGACAGGAGGAGACCACCAGGCGGCAGCTGGTGTCCATGAGACAGACTGGAGGAGACCACCAGGGGACAGCTGGTGTCCATGAGACGGACAGGAGGACACCACCAGGGGACAGCTGGTGTCCATGAGACGGACAGGAGGACACCACCAGGCAGCAGCCCGAGGTTGTCCGCTGAAATCCAAGACGAGGTCTCCTGCTCCCCTCGTGTTCGTGTAGAGGGTCTTGGCCGCTGGTTGTGTCACTCACTCAATTCTTAGGAAACATTTGAATTTTTTTACGAACTTAGGTCATGGATTTTTTGTCATGAATGATGATAGTTGGTAAAGGGTTCTTTTTGTGTCCCTATATCATTTACATAATCTCTCTTACAGCCGGTGACAGGTAATTTACATCACGTAAATTTATTCCAAATCATATAATGCATAAATGAAATATTGCACGGAGTGATCAGGATGTTGATCGAAAAATCTGTGGGCGAATAAAATATTATTTGATTGCGTGGATGCTTGGAAAATTTACACGTATTCAAGAAATGGTATGGTTGTTTTAAGTGTTAGATTCAACAAGGGTATGAATAAGTAAGTGATGTAACTGTCAGGTTGCTTAGGTATTTTAGCATTAGATTTGACGTGCGGCGTAGATGTTTAAGTATTAAGCTCAGCGGATGTTATGGATGCGTCAGTGACAAATTTGGCAAATAAGCTGGGCATTTAGGAGGCAAACTTCGCAGATAGTACCGGATGGCTAGGCATCATACCGCGTTTGTGCCTCTTGTTGAGCGCACAAAAAACGCCACGCACAAACATTCTAAACAAAATGTTAAATTCGATCGACTTCCCGTATTACTCTCCGTGTGCTAGAGCGGCAGCATTTCTATAGTAATTGCGACTCGAGATTGGCAGATATACCAACCTGCCGGCAACTTTGCCCCTCTACGGTCGGCAAGCAGCCTCATATCTCGTCTCAATTGCGCCCTCGTTCCATGGAAATTCCATAGATAGCATTCCAACTGCACGAGAATTCAAGGTCATAAAACCATTGAAATTTAAAGGCCTTTCTTCTCTAGTGAAGGGTTTTTGTCTCTATTAGGAGCTCGGGAGAAATGGCTTCGGCTCTTAGCTTTTGATATTATTCGGCGTGGACCACTGCGATATTTCAGTAAATTAGATATTCGAGGGAAAGGGCAAGAGCGCTCGCTTATTTGGCATCGCTGCATAGGACATCAACACGGATCTCTCACAACGAAGCATACGAAACTTTTCGGACTGAATCATGAAAGCAAAAATGCTTAAAGTATCATAGCTCTGTACGATTACCGGGGCGTTGGGATGCTGACTGCACGTGGGAAAATCAGATTCCAGAAAATCCTGTTGCACTTATGCTATCGTGAAAATCTTGGCACTATTAAACTGAAGTATTTTGTTAGTATCCGTAAATATTTACTAAAGAACATAAAAATAACCAGATTGCACAAAATTCATGAACTAAAAAAAACCTCGGGAGGAATAAAGAGCACTACTTGAAATAACACAAGAAAAACCTTCAAACATGCATATGATATAACTAGCGCAGGCCTTCTCATCCATGCCAACTGATCAATACGTTGATTCTTATATTTTTGATCGGGAAAATATTCTAAAACTCACAACCCTTGGAGATCCGCTTTAATTATTTTTCCCAATCTACTGTTCTAGACTCATTGTTAAAGACGAGCTAAGCAAGTCTGCATGTTTAGCTCGTGAGCATGTTTTCATGTTCAGCTCGTGAGCATGTTTTCATGTTTAGCTCGAGAGCATGTCTTCATGTTAAACTCGTGAGCATGTCTTCATGTTTAGCTCGTGAGCATGTCTTCATGTTTAGCTCACAAGTATGCCTTCACAAACACAACCTAAAGAACTGCAACACATCTTTCATTTTTTGCCGATAAATGTTTCGACTCTCGTCCAGGTTTAAAATATGTTTATATTTTTGTATGCTGTGCTTAACAGGTACGTCCCTATACTTTCACATGTACAACTGGTGAGTATATTAGCAGGTACATTTGTGGCTAATGAGTCCATGTGGAATTTTCTCATATAAAATTATCAAGGAACGCACTCAAAGGAACCGCTCAAATACCTCATTCAAGAATGTTCGATATTTTTACGACGGAACCTCTTTCAGATTTAAATCCCCCTTCGCTTGAGGCATCAGCTTCCATATTTGCACGCTGAGTCAAGTACGTCTACTTGCACGAACATTTTACGCTCCGTGAACTCCTCTAAATATGGAAGCGAGAACAGCAAAGAATTGAGCTCCCGCATAAAACTGCACGAAATATTGGCCTCGTTGTTGAAAGTCTGCATGCATTATTTTCACGCTCGAACTACTACCATATATGAAATTCCTTTGACGCACAAGCTTCAAGTGGAAGTCTTAGCGGAATTGCGGAAATGAGTTGCGACGGTGCAAGTACCGAGGCTTGAATATGGACATTACACAAGGAAAAGTTAAGACAGCAGCCTTTCTTTGTTGACGTAAGCTTAAGCATTATGTGCTGGGAGGAGATGGCTTTGGAGTATTAAACTCCGACTGAAATGAGATGCTCGTTAGCGAAGAGGGTCTGATGAGCACAACTGTTTTCTCTAACAAAATTCTAGCCAAAGGTCACTCGAACGAAACTAGACACTGCATTTATAATTTCATTTCAGAGCTATGATAAGAAATTCATGAGTTTTTATGTCTAAAACTTTAGTTCATGATTTGATATAATTAGGAAAAATGCCTTAAATAAGGGAAAATATGTGTCATTTATAGATATAGGTTTAGACATTCTTATTACAATTCCAGACATTTATCTTCACGTTCAATACATTGCCTACCTCCTCTCTGCTGACAAAAATTAAGCTAATTGATACTTCAAGCAAATATTAATGTTATCCTTAGAGAAAAAAAGGAAAAATACTAAAGCAGAAAGCGACATGGAATATGTTTTAATTTACTGCATGAATAACAAGACAAGTCAACGTTAGAAAGTAGTCAGACGTTACTAATTAGTATGAAAATGTTCCTTATACGTTCACTTTTTTGGAAACAATTTAAAAATAATACTCGATTCAACGTCACGTTATTGATAAAAAACACTGGAGTAATTATTTTTCACTGCCGCGGCTAAAAGTTTTTCTTTCAGCTCCAATTGTTTAGTTGGCGTCAGCCGCACGTGCTCGATTTACTCAGGCAGCTCATTTGATTGTCAGTTTATTACGTTCAATTTTTGCACCGTAATAGCATTTAAAAAGCTCTCATGAGTCAAACGCTCGAATAATTTAGAGTTTATGACCAAGAGGCGAGAAAATCTTATTAGGCTCAAGAAAATGTGACGGAGCTGAAACATAAAAAAGTATCATAAAATCCCTTACATTACACCAGTGCTCAAGTGTGACTGAAATGATGCACGACAATGCAATGCAAAATTCGGACGCATGAGACAAGTCTTGAAGAATTTTTATGGAATTGGTGTCTTCTCTGTAAAATATATCGACTTTCATCGAAGTAGAGGCATTTGAGTCATATCAGGCAGGTAACCGGTATTTGCCTGAAATTCATTTGATTTTTATTTATTCGTTTCAACAAAGTGAATTCAACTGTATTGCAGCGTTTCAAGCCCTTTTCATATGATTGAACAGAAGCATTCCGTTGTATTTTGCAGCTTCTGAAAAGCCGTGTAGAAAATCATAAAGTCGGAATACCCGGAAGAGAAAACATAAAATTGTACTTCGAAAACTGGAAAAGTTAGACTCTTCTATTTCACAAGTCAAAAGTTTCTGTAATTTAATTACAAAAAAATTCGTGAATTTTGGCATCTGAGCTAAAGCCTTCTTCCTAGTCAGATCCGAGTTTCCTTCAAGGTAATTTCACATTTTTCGGTCTCGTACTGTTTAAAATATTTTTTTGCCATGTCCCTTGCATTTATTTAGATGTACTGAACAGTATTCTCATCAGAACAAATAGATGCGGCGAAAGATATTACCGAGTATAATTCTTCAATGAACGAAGTAAAGTCCTTATCGCTTGTCTTTTATAAATTTTATCGATTTGTTTAAAAATCCAGAAACGAAAAGGCGCAATACTATAGGCATGTGAGAAAAAGACCAATCTTTGAGAGTTGAATAACAAGAGTTAAACTTAATGTTTCGAACATTGCACAACACTTTTATTTTTTCGATTTATACTTTTCCGATATGCACTTACTCGTACGGATCACAGCAAATGCTCTAACTGCATGTTTTGAATCCATTTAGCAGGTGAGGTTTGCTATTAGCCTCTGATGTGAACCGCGCTCCCTGCCAGTTCGCTGCAAGTTTAATATGCTGGTAAATTAAATGTATGGAGTAAAATCCGCAGAGTTAATTCATCCTAGAATGCTGATACTGGACAGTTTAATATGCTGGTAAATTAAATGTATGGAGTAAAATCCGCACAGTTAATTCATCCTAGAATGCTGATGCTGGCAAGTTAAATATGCGCAATAACATCGGCAGAGTAAATTGGTCCCAAGATGATAATCCCGGGAGATTAGAAGTGTGTAGTAAAATCCACTGCGTTTATTATCCCACTATTGATACTATTACAGCATGTTAAAAGTGTGTAGAGAAGTCCGTAAAGTTTATCCGGCCACAGTGGAAAATACGAATACGCTACTGGAAGCCTCACACCTCTAGCGTTGCCTCACACCTCTAGCGTTGCCTCACACCTCTAGCGTTGCTAACTCCCCGCTGCCAAATGCAAGATCTGAGTCACGTCTACTCATGGAGCGGCCCTGGGGATGGGGAAAGGCTAATTTTGTTCACAAATGCGGTTTCGAGTCGTCGGAATTTTCTTTATCACGTCGTGGCAAGACGAAGTATTGCTCGCCAGGGTTGGGGCGAAAACCACATAGGAAAATCATCAAGTATTTTGCGTGCAGTTTTAGCTTTCATAGGTTTTGGGCAGGAAAGTCAAAATTATAGAGTTTGTGGTAGGGTTCTTGGCTTGACAAGTCAAATTTATAGCATCGTGCTGCAAAAAAGATACCTTTATGTAGTTGAAGTAAATGTGTATCGAAATGAATTGCTTGTATTTATGAATAAATCGTGCAAACACTTCAAGGGATTCTAAAAGCTCTACCTCAACTGGGCTCCTCAGAATATCATTGAAAGGATAACCATAAATTTCTCGAATTATAAAATGTCTAATTAACCATCGCAAGTTATTCACTACCGAGGTCTCTCTACAGAGTTGTCTCCAGTTAATCGTCATTGATGTTTCCTAATTATCTCTGGCTACTCCCCTCAGATACATACCTTTTTACTTATCTCAATTTAACCATCATCAGTGTTTCATAACAATCTTAAGTTACTCTTAATTATTTCAAGTTATCCATCACGGAGATCTTTATAGTTATCTCAAGGTAATCAAGTAAATCGCAATAAATATTTCCTCAGTCATATATTAACCTGAACATAATAATTTGAAGCCTTTAGAACTATTGCGATAAATTTAGCGGATTGTAAAATCTTATGGGAATCAGAAGAATGCCCATTCGTCGGAGCTTTTTTGGCATAATTTCTTTTAATTTAAAGAGGAAAAATTTGAAATGAGCCTGATCTGGTACACCAGGCGGCTAAGATCAAGTGCCAAAACCTCAGCGAAAAGCAATGGGCATGAATTTCAGGAGCTCTATTCTGCCAGTGAGGCTTGGTGACAAGTGATAGGCCAGGTATGGGCCTCATCAATAGTGACGAATTTTTAGGGGTTCCATTGAGCCATCTTGGTTCATTTCAAAGCAATTGCTCTGACATATTAGGCTAAGGGAATTTACTGAGTCAAACGTGTGTACTTTACTGGCGTTAGAATGCAAGAGAAATTAAAAAAGCTTAGATGTATGGCCCTAACTCCTCATTGCAAATAATGTTTACAATAGGACTATCTAGTCGCAGAGTACATGTTTCTGAGCACTTAAACCAGAAGTTCCTCAGTGTTGCCAGCGGAATTAAATACCTGATTTTTCTCGGCGCTCAGAGTCGCACGTGACATTCCCGCATCAGAGCAGCCGACACACTTCGCTGCTCAAAGCTCGTGAATAATTGCATTATTTTAGCTCCTACGCCAAGTGATGGCGGCGCCACTCTCCGTGTGAGCTGGGAAGGCCAGCCTCAAGTCATCTTCAGACTTGGAGACAGTAAATGGATGTTCCTATGAACAGGAAGTGTTTTCATTCAAATGTAGTATATTATCATATGTACATATGTGAAAGTTAGTATCCAATTGTACTCCTGAAAGCGTAGACTAACAATTAAAATTTCACTTGTTATTAAAACAAAATTAATACGATTCAAATTCGTATTTGTTAATCCTGAAACTGAGATAAGTTGCAGTAATTGCAGGGGAAAGACATTATAAAATAACAGTAATTTTACGATAAACTGAGGTAGCGTTTACTATCTTGTCTTGCGCAATTGTGAAAGAAAAAGAAAAACACCATTGTGTCTAATGTTCACACAAACCCTCAAATTATCAAAACACCAAGACCACTCAGCTTGGTGCAACGAAAATAACCCATTTTCTTTCTCTTCCTGAGCTGCAAGAAGTTCATTCAAGAGCTCATTCGAAAAGACACTTGAGAAAATTGCGTAAGGTTAGACAGCCTCTCGAAGAGTTTTCTGGCTGCCTTGGCCTCTGCAACAGGCAGCTTCAAGAGTTGTTTCCTCCAAACCGTGAGCAGAAGTAAAACAATGAAGGGGTTTTATGAGTAGTGCTACTGAAAATAGAATATTCAGGCGGTGTTTTCCTTTGCCAGCTATTGAGAAGCGCCAAATTACAATAACGTGTGAACCGTGAGACCATGTATCTGATTTCTCGAATTTGTTAACCATGTAACTCATAAAAAGAGTACATTACAAGGCTGAACCCAGCGTTTCATCAGCACAAATCAAGTTAGTCCTGGCGTTTTACGACCAATATTTGTGCAGAAATAAGTTTCATATCAATGTCAAGCTTTGATTTGTACACGGTATTGTATTAACAACAGTCAGGCTTGTCCCCTAAGTTATACACTCACCACAAAGTTAGAAAAGAAGACGATACCTTACTATTGTAATTGATAACTGATAGCACGTCAAACGAGCCAAAGGCTAGTCATGCATTTCACGTGTCATGGCACCGTTATTAAACGCTAAGCCCTTCAAAATTAAATTTTCCTCTCAGAATTTTGACGCCTCGCCCTTTGCTTATCTATTAATTGAGCAATTTCTTGCCCAGGTTTTGACTGGAATCTCATCGCTTGCAGCATAAAAAGGCTAAGGCACCTAAATTGGCCGGCGGGCAACAGCGGAGTCAAAAAGAGCTATTTTAAGGTATGGGGGGCAACATGATGGAATTTTTGCCAACGTTGCGGCATGCCGGCGCTGGTAGAATTCCATGGCAGGACTTGTCACAACGAGAAAAACTGAATTGAAGAGTAAAAGAAAAAGTGACGTACGATTAGCATGAAGTAGTGGTGTTGGCAGACGAATTACAAAACATTGGTGGGCAAATGTTTGGCGACTGCACGAATAACACTCGCAAAAATTACAGTTAAAAACTCGGCCGCATCGGGGAACAATTGTTACTGGCATACGTTTGGAGCAAAGTAAATTAGTTTAACTGTTTTTTCGAATTATCCGTGCGAATATCTTTCTTCAAATATAATCGGGTATTTAATCCGAGGATTCTGTGAGCTTTAAACGCTCTTTGTTTTTTTTTATTAATGAGTGTTGATTAATCAAGAAGTCAAGATTAGGCACAAGCAAATTAAATGAAGGAAGTCCTATGAGTTTTATAAAGAACAGGAGATGAGCTCTGACTCGGAGCACTCTGGGCTTCTTTCGTTTTGAGTGAAGGGCGAATATTCGGGAATGCTGAAACGAACAACATGTGTCGCTCAAGATTAGTCCCAATGTTTGGTGATGCTTTTCCATCTCTTCTGATGATGGAAAACCTATATGATACCCACTCTTGGTGTTCGATTGGGTAATCGATTACTATAAGATATTTTCTGATTGAAGATTAGGCAGCTTCAATCATTGAGAATAATCAGTGGTATTTGGTCAATGTAGTAAGCGCTTTAAGTTCTTAAGTTTCAATAACACACCTGTGACGACCGAGAATGTAAACATCAGGAATATCAGTTCATATTTGCACACCTTAGTTGGGTGCTTTGTCCTGGGTTATTTTTATTTCATTTTAAGCTCTGTCATGTTAATTCAACTTCTGTATAGAATTGCATGATGCGTACAACTTGGTTATTAAGTATTAAAAATGATAATGTGTATCTATATAATAGGTCATGCATCTTCCGCTGGTGCTTCTATGGTATGCGTTGTTACTTGATAACAGTGATCTCAAACAGTTTAGATTTTTCTATGTTAAACGACCTCATTTTCAAAATGTGATTCGGAAATATAAGGTTAGGTTAGGTGTTACGAATTATGAAATAATGCTCGACGAATAATAACAATATCTGACAAAAAAAAAGAAAAAGTTCGTTTGCGGCTTCCTCATTTTACTCCCACAGAAATAATCCAGATGTAATTCGAAGGTCTTCGCATTGTCGTCCCTCATTTTTTTTAGAATTATAATTTTTGAATCTACGCATGATCTTTCAGTACCCTCATGAGACCGCTGAAACTGCGCACAAAAGAAACACCCTTTCGGCTACGTTCTGAAAATTCCCTTTTCTCTAAAGATTTCCGTCAGCTAAAATAACGGAAACTGGCCCTTCGTTATTACTCCACTGAACCGACTAGGGAACTTTGGGGGCTATCTTTATATGCATGAACACATCCTGGTGACGGCGAGAGTTTTCATTCACCTCTTCACGATTGTCTTCGAGAGAGGGCAGCACACGACTAGCCAGGCAAAAATGTACTGAAAAGAAAAATTCTGGAGTGAATGAATGATCTTACTTACCATTTCACCCTAGCATAAAAGTATTTCGTGAGTTGTTGGAATTTAGTGGATTTGACTCTTTTAAGATAGAATCTTTGCTTGACTAGTAAAACTCAGCATTTCTTACGGGGAAAATTTTTTTACGAGCTTATTGATTGATTTTGAGATTTTCCTTCAATCAACATTGACGAATTCAAGGACATTTCAGAAACACTTTTTATAGAACAAACTCATTGAATTTAATTTGAACTCATATCTAAGAAATGGAATTTTTTATGTCATCGACATTTCGATCGGAATTAGATTTGTAATTTCACAGGCCTTCTTCTTATATTGCACTTTCCGGAAGATCCAAATCCTCTCTCATCAACGTTTTATTGCTCATGAGCCTCCTGAACCTTGAGCATTTACAGCGAAAATGTGCAAATTTCCTTCCTTTTCGGAACGGAAGAGACAAATAAGTCGATGGACCCACCACCGGCGGCGCACTCCTTCACTTGAAAAACAAGTCTGAGGCGGTAATTCGGAGGCCAGTGAAAGTTCCCTAATAAACGAGGTGGAGCCTCAAATCAGTTTAGAGGACGCTGCCTGAAGTTAGTTCTCCTTTTGTGTTTTGGCAACCGACAACTGTTCTGCCAAATGCGTGTTCTTTCCTCGCAACTTCCTTGCAAAAGTTTCATACGAGGACCTTAAACGCCGTGATTTTCTATTGCGCATTAAAATTTTCTGGCGAATTCCACATCAGTAGGGCAAGTTTTTGACTATTTCATACATCCTAATTTGAAGGATAAACATGTTGACGTATAGTGACAACTCTTTGTGTTGGATTTATGGCCTAAATTTTGACAAAAGATTTATGTAAGAATATGTTTCAAATTGAAGGAGTTTAGTAATTGGGAAAAACATATTTCTAATTAGCAATTACACCCACAAATTTGGAAGATTGAAAAGGTGATGAGTGAGAAAAAAAATCTCATGTCTGGTTCGGAATCAGGATGGATTTAACGTACAGAAGACTAAATTTATTATGGTACTTAAAAACATGATTAGTAATACTTAAGGATTATAATTGTTCAAAATAGAACTTGTCTAAGCTCACACAGTATTATACATATGTACATAGAGGAAACTCAAGATCGAAACCATAATTGAAAAACGATCTTAATAAAAATTTCCGAGCTGATTAGTTTCTTTTAACGAAACGATGCGAAAACATACACTATCCAGGTTCTTGAAACAGACCTGAAAATTCTTGTATGTATAAGTACTTTTGTATTTATTACATTTTTATCGAACAAATTTTCTGTAAAGAACTGTAGTTTAAACTTATTTTCGGTATTGTCTTTCCAGTTTTGAAAACAATTATTTTTAGAACATCATATGTTCAACCTCAGTTTAAGCATATTGAGGCTAATACAAATGTAAAAGCCAATACAAGAAGCATTACAAATTTTTTCAACAGAACACAGATGCTCGTTCAAACATGAACCAAAACTGCATATTTTTTAGTACAGCGCAACGTCCTGGAAGTTAATAATGCTCTCTATGCATTCACTGAGTAACATAACAGGCAGCGCACGGTTTATCATTTTTATATAAAAGTTTTGGTCATTTTAGTGTAAAGGACGGATTTTCCGCAGAGGTGCTCACCTGCGCATGCGCAAAGGTTTCTCTTTTTCGTAAAATTGGCTCGCAGAGAATTCATCTATCTGTTGAAATGAACTGGCCTTATTGGTTTCATGCGGACACAAAACTAATTAAACTGACACACTTTGATTTTAAATGCTTCGCAATCGTATTAACTTCATGCACGCTTGCCAGTGTCGTCGGCATCATCAACAGAACAGCTGGAGCAGGACCAGCAATAACAGGGTACATTTAATGGCTGGCTGCGAGGTTGGAATTGAGAAGCGCGGTTGGCCAGATTCGTCTGTTGCTGCAGCTGAAGTTAAATTCAAGCGTGGACAGACGAAAGAATCGAGGACAGTTTTGCGCGTAGTTCTTTTCCTTCTGGCTACAAATCGCGACTAATTGCACAAGATCAAAAATAACGGGGCAATTACAGCTGAATTCGCAGGCATACACACGGTGCTGAAATTCAAGGGTGCCTCCAGTTGCTCTGAGGGGCGGTGTGAGGCGAGCCAGCGTTCGTATTTGTGGTGTCGAAAGTGGCGCTGACGACACGGACATAACAGTTGTTTGATTTCATCAAAACCTGGCTGGATCTGTCACTTTCATAGTTTGATTTCATCAAGAGACATCACGCTCGTATTTCATATTCATGATTGATTTTATACTCATGTTGCTTTTCTCAACTACCCTGGTTTAACTTTGAGGTTCGATGCAAAGATAATATAACATGACTAATGTACAAAAACAGTCGGTTAAACATGTTTCCCAATATCGGTAATATCGTAATATTTCATCAGAAAAGATTACATAATTACATCATTGAAATACTAACGTTTAAGTTTCAAACTACAAGAAACTATTTCGAATGACAGCATCATTTCAAGGATACGAATGTAGAAAATTAGATGTGATGATTGTTTTACATGATTGAAACTAAGCTCATCTTTTTGCTAGGATTAACTAGCTTCAAAATAGCTATTAACTCCTTCAAAATACCCAAAATAACTATTTCGATTCTTCATTTTTCTGTAGGGATACAAACAAAAAGGACATGATAGTGTTGCAGCGTTTCAACAACAGCGCCACACCTCAATAGAACAGCGATTTTGCTGTGGTGACGGCCGAGGTTTCTGTAAGCTTCTGAAATATGTTCACAAAAATTTGATTTGATGTTTTCCGTGTTCTTAGCAATCACCCTGAAGGCAATACTGCTGCTGCCATGGAAACAAATTTTCTAAGAAAATACTCCTGCTGCCATGGAAAAAAAAATCCTAGGAAATACTCCTGCTGCCATGGAAACAAATTTCTTAGGGAAATACTCCTGCTGCCATGGAAACAAATTGCCCAGAAGTAATACTGCTGCTGCCGACGGAACAAATTGCCCAGAGGTAATACTACTGCTGCCATGGAAACAAATTACCCAGAGGTAATCCTGCTGCTGCCATGGAAACAAATTGGCAGGTCTCAGTGCTGCTGCTGCTGCCAAGAGAACGAATTGCCTATTGGCAATACCACTGCATGCAACAAAACGAATTTCCTTGACGCAATACTTACTCTTTCCAAGAGACGCATTGTCTGAAAGCAATACAGCTGATGCCCAGAAAAATTTATTGAGAAATTTAAATGAAGATTTTACGACGAGTAGTGATAGAAAACATCCATATTTTCTGTTTTAATCCAACTCTTACTGATGAATGTTACAAAGAAAATTCAAAGTTAGAGATTATGGTTGTCAAAAATTTGAGGTTATTGTATTAAAGGGTTAAAATAGTTTATAAACCAACTCGAAGATAAAACTGACAATTTTTGAGTACATTGAGATAAGAGTTTTTGCTGAATAAATAAAGTTTTAACTACCACGAAACTTGATCGACGTCGATTGAAATTGAACATACGAATAGTTTTTTGAGTTATTTTAAGAATTGAGTTTTAAATAGTTAACTTACAAACCTTTGTTACTCTGCAACCGTCGTTACTCAGAAAACGTCGGATAATCATGGTAGAATTTTGACAATTTGCAAAAAGAATTTATTGTTGTTCTGAGAAATGCTCCTCCAAAATAAACAACCAAGCCCAGCGAACTACGGAAGAGCTACCAGCTACCTATGAGACTGCGCAACTTCCAAACTCAAAAGCTATCAAACTACCAAGCCCATAAAGCTGCCAAACTACCGAACCCATAAAACTACCAAACCCATAAAGGTACCAAACTACCAAGCCTATAAAACAACCAACCTACCAAACCCAGAAAGCTGCCAATCTACCAAACCCATAAATCTACCAAGCTATCAAACCCACGATACTACCAAACTACCAAACTACCAAACCCATAAAGCTACCAAACTACCAAGCCTATAAAACAACCAACCTTCCAAACCCATAAAGCTACCAAACTACCAAGCCCATAAAAGAACCACGTCCACTGAAGGGGTTTTTTAGGCAATTGTTTCTGCCAGTAGATATGGTAACGAAAATCAACTTAAATTTAGGAACAATCACAAAGTGTAATTTGACGTTCTGATACCATTGCCATTACTGCACAAAAAAGCAAGTAAATATGAAAAATGTGGAAAACTGAAAAACGATACTCATTCAAGTTCATATTCTTCTGTTTCTATGCAAAACCCTTTAATAGAATGGGTACAATACATAATTTTGTAATTCTAAATATTCTTCTGTAAAACTTTCATTTTTACAAGCGGCGACTACACTGTGCAATTTTGCTCCTCCAAGTTAATTAAAAAAATACTGAAGAAAAAAACATGTTGAGCTGAGCGAAGATGACAAAATAAAAATTGGCGGAATGAGTGGCAGGAATGAGAGACTTCCACCAAAATCTGATCCGAATTAATCAAGGCAAGAACAGCTGTGTTCCGCCGTGACAGGAAGGTGGGGCACAAAAGAGCTCTGACAGCGAGGGCTGCATGTGTCGCAGCCTGCAGAGTTGCACCAGAGTTCGAGTAAGCTCTTAAGAACACAATTTTTACACCACCGTCAGTACTTGAACAGTTTCAAGGCCGTTCGTGAAAGACCTTACAAGCACCGCTTGAAAATGCGCAGTAATAAATAACCGGTGGAAAAAGGTCCAAGTTTCAGCGAACTTTCCTGCGCCGTGGGGCCAATTTGGGGAACGTTGTACGAACATGAAATATTGCTCCCAAAGTTTCAGTCAACTAAGCTCGCAGGATTTTTTCCAACGTTTTTTCTTCCGTTGATTATACACACTCAAACGTTGTTTTGAAATATTTAAATAAACTTGAATTAATTGTGGGACCCTGAGAAGATAACAGAATTTTTAAATTTTCATTCAACTAAATTGCGTCTGTTGCTGGGTTTTTGGTAACTGCCTTGAATTTCAGCGACGGGACGCACTGCCCTCAAACTTGACAATAACTCAGAGTTCGAGGGTCAGCTTAAATCTTCATTCTGTAAAACATTTTGCACGAACATCAAGCCTGTGAGGCTGCATTACAATTATTTACCCAAGCTCAGCAGAGAACGTCTCGTGGCAAAACATACGGAAAACCGGTGCTCTATAATTTCATTCATTCATTTTTCCTGCTCTCATTTGAACGGGAAAATCACCACAATACGGCAACCTTGATGATGAATACTAGAACTCTCGTTTGAAATAAGATTAATTTCTTAAGACAATGAAACATTCGCCTGTGTAAGGATGACGCCCCTCCCACACCGCCTCCGGAGGCCAGTCCTCCTCGGAGACGCTGTCGGGAAGTAGGGTGAAGGGCGGTGACGAGCGGGTGAAATGATGCGGCTGAACCTTGATGAGGCTCCATTATTTGCGGCTTCGTTGGTGCTCGAAGCATTAAAGTACCGCTCTATGTCGCGGAGCTGAATTGAGAAACAAAGAAAATGCTGAGAATCGATATCAAAAACTAGTCCGTCCGAGGGATTAAAGGAAAATTGAAGTTTAACCATCACTGTTTCGCTCTTGCATCGCTGTCCTCGCAGGCATTAATTCAATTTTGTTCATTGGCTGGGATTTACACACTTAAGCTGCCGATGGAATTTGAAAAGAAATCAAATGCAAGTTTCAGATGAGACAAAAAGCTGAGGGATTATTCTCAAGGCACCTACGAAAACCTGCCGCTCAGATAGGGTATTTCACAAAAACGCGTGTGATAATAAGTTAATGCATCATAAAAAGCTCGAAATTATATAATTTAGTGCTGTTATTATCTTCAGTTTTGTTTGCATAGGAATTCATTAAAGCAATAAATTCTAACAATAGGAAGAAGTCAAGAAAAACAGAATCACGAGAAAATGAAGCAAACCCAGTTACAGGGAGTGCGCTGTTACGCAGGAGGTGCGTGCTCACAGAATGAATGTTGATCAGGTGCCTGTGCGTGATTAGTGTCTGACTGGATGGGACTCGGGGGGGAAACTTGGGTGGAAACTTGAGTTTAAACCCTAAACTTAAGTTCAAACCTAAACCTTAGTATAAACCCTAAACTTGAGTTAAAAATTGAGTTTAGACCCCAAAATAAGTGAGTTGTTCTGTTCTAGTCACCACTCTCTGTTCAGTAGGACCGAGACTTGGAGCGGCGGTCAAAAGTGTGGGTCTCGCATCGAGCTTGATGTGCGACTGCAGATAAATTGAAAAATTTTATTTGGTGAATCAGGTTCAATAGTGCTTTAGACAAATTATTTTCCAGTATTCCGTCCAGTGTATATTTATCGAGTAACAGTCCAAAAGAAGCAAAGACATTTTGAAGTTAATTCGACCATTAGGTATAATTCTTCTATAAAACCAGTAGCAATCAGTTTGTAGGTAAATTGGTATGTTTCTGACACTTCAAACTGGAACTATATTCGTCTGACATATTTTAAAGCAAAATTTAGCCTATATCTCAAATTTCTCCGATTGAAATCCGTCGTAACGAATCATTGTATGCAGACATTGTGAACTGGATCAAAACAGATTACAGTCTGCCGAAAACATGGGCTAGATGCCGCCCTGCGTCTGCATTTGCAGGCGAGTAACGAGGATTCTCGGTAATAAATTTTCTGTGGACTAGACTTACGCGTCGCAATGAATAACTCGTTACGAATGAGCACGATATTTATTGTCGTACTGCTGACACGTTTCTTCTAAGAATCTTCACGTGGGGAAAAAATACACCAACATGAAATGTAGAATAAGTCAAATTATTCAGCATGTTTAGAACATCTGTCTCGTTTATGGGTGCTCAGTATTGTTTTTCATGAAAAGAATGATATGTTATAGAAATCATAAAATGATCAGGCTAAGACTGCCCTGTGTCGGCATTTTCAGATGCTTCACACATCGCTCAGCTCGAGTAGCAAAGTCAACTTCCTTTTGCTTCAGTGTGTCCCTCAAATGGTTAGCTGGCAGGCCTACATAATTATTTCCCCTAAAATAAGGAAGCTTTCCGTTCCTCTCGCACAATTTCAATGAAGCTGTGCCACGCTTCATGGCTGCCCTAAGAGCCTCAGCGAACGTTCTTAGAAACTCTGGTAAGAGTTAACTTTATCGTGGATTCCATTCTCATTTCAAGCTTATGGTGTAGTTATGATAAATTTTTCCGATCAATTCTAAAAATTATTCAAAATCAAGTTTTTGTCTTCAGAAGAACATAGAACAGTGTGCTTCTTGTCATCACTTGAAGCAGTTATTTCTCGTTCAGCACATAATTCTCGTAGAAATTAAAAACTATCATCAATGTCGATTCACACTGAAGCGAAAACTAGGAAAAGAAAATGAACTGAAAAATGACTGCGCTTGAAAACAATATTAGTTCGAGAGTCAATATTAATCTCCTCCGTATCGTTCTCAGGTGTGTTCTACAGGCGAAGCTATCGTTACAAGCGTCATGTATCGGGCAGTCTGTGCTGTGTGCTCACACACGTAAGAAGAGCTGTGCCATGAGTTGTGTTTACCAGTGAGGTTGTCACAATGATGCTCGTGTGGTCGCAGTGCAAATGATGATGACCCACGTTGTGAGTCGAGGCAAAGAAAATCTGCAAACTGATCTTGTGTACCTGCTGTCAGGGCTCTATAAGAGCTAGTGAGGAATGTTTAGGAAGCATGATAAGTTATTTATTTTATGCTTTGTTTTATACAATTACTAGTAAGGAGACAGGTTCTATGTGAGACAAAAGTGGTAGGAGCTAGTGAAGGATGAATATTGTATATGAGAAAAGAGTGGTAGGTACATATGTGGACGGGCATATGAGGAGCATACTCGTAAATTATGAACGAAGAAAGAGGGACAGATGAAAGACAAGCATTGCATTGAGAAAGAGTAGCATTGACCGGTGAGAACTATCGTTGCACAAATGAAAGAAAGTGTTACACGTAATTATTAGTAACACGTATAGAATTTGAGAAAGAGTGAAAAGTACGTATTAGATACATAAGCTTCATGTGAGAAAAGAGTAAGAGATGCTTTCGAGGACAAGTTGCAGCCCATTGGGATTTAGAGGTATTAGTAAATAACATGGGCAACATACAAGAAAAACAGACAAATGCCAGTAAGCAGCAACATTGCAGGACGAAGAGGAAGGAAGATCTATCGTGGAACACAGATTTGCAGCAACATTTGCTGTTGTGTACAAAGAGCAAAATCAAACCGTAAAAAAGGTACTACGATGTTTACCTGATCTCAATTCATTTTAGTGTTCTTTTCTCTCCGCAGTGTGAGAGGAGCAGCGCACTGGCCTAGATCAAAAATAAGCTTACTTATATACTCACAAAAATAAATCTAATATCAGAATGCGAACGAGGGGTTAGCGATCATTGTGAAATTTAAGCTGACAAATCCCGTTAGCAAGGAAATGTACAGCGAATATTCTCGAGGCTGCAGCGATGATTGCAAATAAATAGTTCCTCAGAGACCCGATGATTTAAAATGTATTGCAATATTTCCGTTATAAAACCCAAGGAAAACTTGGGCTCCAACACTCCAAGCATTGTTTGGTCTGATGATAACGAAATATGAAGAAATATCTCTCTGTACGTGCCTAATATTGCATTTCATTCATACAAGTTTGTAAGCAACATTGTAAAATTTTGCTTTGTTTCTAACATTGATAAATAAATATCAAATAAACCTCACGGTGGTCAGTGAGCTTGCGGCCGATGATAAATGTAAAGGAGTGGTAAAAATATGTTCATATACTCTCTTTTTCCATTTTCATTGAGTGCTTGCAAAAATGATTTCGAAAATGCATGGAGTCACTCGGCGATAGTGGTAAACTCCCTTCAAGTCAGTTCTGTCGGACAAAATGATTGACGCGCCATCAATGCCTCGAGCTGAACTCCGATTCAGAATTCATCAAATCGATTCGTTCGATTTTGTGCGGCTGCTTTTAATTAAAAGGAAATTGCTAGCGGTGTTCCAATAGACAGTTGCGGGACAGGCGCCGTGTGCTGCACGGTCTGCTTGCCTGGGCACGTGCAGAGGTCTGCGTCTTTGCGGATTTACTTATGAACGAACATTCTGAGTCTCTTTCGGCTTTGCGTAGCATCAATATACGGTATTGGATATACAGTCTAAGAAAAAAAAACGTGAGGAGTACGTATGGGAGAATTTAAAAGAAGTGTTCTTCTTCGCATCTATTGGGAATTTGTGCCATGAGGAATTTAGGTTGAGTTACCTCATTTTGCAAAATTCCTATTGAGCTACCTAAATTTTGAGAAAAGTGAGTGATTCCAAAAAAAGGTTCAGATCTCCACATTTCAGAATTCCTCCAAGGCAACATTAGAGCAGCTGTAACATCAAGGCGCACGACCCAGCGTTAATGCTATGCTTCTCCTGTAGCTCAGACCCCTCAGATTTTTCGGTCTTTCCGCCGTCGAAGTACTTTTGCCGGTCATATTATTCAAATTCGCGCCCAGAAGCCGACTTAGTTAATGAACTTTAGAGATTAGCTCTATAGCTCGCTTGCAAGGTTGCCCTCTCGAGGAAAAACTAATCAAGATTCTGGAAAGCGCTTAAAAATTATTCTTCGATAAAAATACAAAGAATTTCGTCGTTCGGGTGGAAGCCAATTTTCAGAAACTACGTTGATCTTCAAAATGTGCGTTATGATTCTGAGATCGAGCCTCATTCAATTAAAACCTAATACATTAGAAATGAGGCTATGCTCTTCTACCTTAAAACATACTTAAATACTGGAAATACTGGAATCTACTTGTACTAGATTGCTTTGCTTAACTTCAACTCGATTGAAACAAAATAAAACATTTCCTGAAGAAGTGTACTGTACTACACGAACGTTTTAGAGGTGAAAAACCCATCGTGATGTTTGCTGAATGCTCAGGACATGGAGAATGGGGCTCGGGCTTTGAGAGTGGAAGCTGCCGACGAATAACTCTGGCATTCAATGCTAGGCTCAAAGAAAGGTCAGCCAACTATGATAAGGCTGGTAAAAAAACGTTGAATAATCGAGGAGAAAAAAGCTCATTCTGGTACTAATTCCCGTAGAGTTTCAAACCAATGTTGGTGATGAATTTTTTTCATAGCATGCTGATTTGTGCGCTTCAGTTTCCTGTGATAATTACGGGTTATAACACAAATAATTCATATAGTAAAATTTATTTTAAGCTTTCTTAAGTGGCTATTTCTAAATATGACTCCGCTACTCAACAGTTTTTGCACGAATATTTCTCATAAGGAAAACTGTTATGTAAGTTTTTATATAGATGGCCCTCGTTTGACCTCGAATATTCGACTCGTTAACTATGTTAACTGTTAGTTTTGATACCAGTAGCTTCTTTTGTGGTGAAACTATTGATTTGCTCAAGTACCTCACAATCACTGAAATATATTTAAATATTCGCACCTATGCTAATACTGGAATATCTACGAATCCTTCAGTATTACATGGGTTGTTCAAGTTCAATTTTACCACTACCTTATGTTGAAACTTTCATTGTCATAGTTTTATAATTTACTTCGCATGTAACCACTCGAATTTTTCACGCGAAAAAAAGTTCATGGTAAATTTCAATCTCGATTTACCAGGAATTGCTCCAGCGCAGGTGGCAATAGCCAGACGCTTGTCGTGACGTCACTTTGTGCCCGAAATCTTCCTTTTATTGAGACTTGGAGCCGGTACTAGGCAGCACTAATTTGTGATTGTGTCAATGGAAGCCGAACCCTGAATTCAGTATGAATTATTGGCTCGATAAATTTAACGCAGTCGACTGACAGGGCACTAAAATGGACCTGTAATTTTCGACAGTAATTTCGAAGGTTCAAAATAGCAATTGAAGGGAAAAAGCCGGAAGTAATCGAAACAAATTTCCAGATGACGAACGTGTGTATTTCAGAGTTCACATGTATTCTTCTCGATAATTCAATTTCAGAATCGTTTGAATTTTCGATTAGAAAATTCATGACACTTTCCCAATTACAGCATCCACATAATAGAACTGGCTAATATAAAATTTTCTCACCAGATTTGAGTGACTCTAAAAATTAATACAATAAACTTATGCATAGAATCTAGATTTTCTATCCACCTTCTATCTAAATTTTATGTATATGAATTCTTTATTTTCTAAGTTCTATGTTTTCAAAATTTGATCTTATCAAAACATTATATTATTAAAATTCGATCATCAAATGTCGGTTTATTGATCGACAATAAAATTCATTTTGCACAGCAGTGATGAAATGTAACTACCTCAATTGACGATCAAGCAGCAAACTAAAAATCCCAGCTCTAATTTGGAGCGAGATTTTCACACTTGATTCTGAGTTTGGAGTCTAATAGAATTTCACTCTTAATTCTAAGATTAGAGTCCTACAGATTTTCACACCTAATCCTAAGATTGGACTCTTATAGATTTTCACATTTAATTCTAAGATTGGTGTCTTACAAATTTGCACACTTAATTTTAGATTAGAGTCTGACGGACGGAAAACCAGCATTATAATAATGTGTTGCTTGTGAATTAGCTTTGAATAAAGTGTTTTTCTCTCTCCTTTATTTAATATATAGATGCCGGTTTAAGCTCTTAAAATGTAGGCAAGATAAAGATGTAAAATTATTTCCTGTATTTTTTATGAAGTGGCCCACAAGATTCGCATAAAAGTATTCCCCCTCAAACAGTAACTGAAATGGCATTATTTACGTAAAAAAGTCCAAATCTGAAAATTGGAAAAGTTAGACACTGTGCTTTCACACTCGCCAATTCAAGTTCAATAGCTTTTTTGAAAATAAACTGTACAACAGGGAAAATTTTTGATAATATGAAGTGAGTATTATTTTTGCTGATATCTTGAATTAAGCTCTCGACTCTCGGCGAGTCGATTTGATACCTAAAACAGCTTCTATAAAAAACAAGTCCAGACAGAGTCATTCCGATTTTTTGCCAATTTCTCTACGAGTAAAAAAAAAGATCGTATGAAATTTCTTCATCACCTAAAAATCAAGCACAATTTTTCTCTGACCAAAATTGAAGCTGAGACAACAGTTGGGAAGCACAGCAGCTTGCAGAACACGAGCAACACGGACGTGCCTCTCAGAAAAAAGAGGTGGGAAAACCTCAACTTTAGCTTCTGCTCAGGTACCTGACGCTGCCTTCGTTGCTCAGCGGCGCCGGACAACATTTGCTGCCTTCCGCACTGATTACAGTGGAGACCTCGACAATCGTTTCTGTTTTCTTGATTTTGGAACGCAGTGTTAATTTTGATGATTGCTGCTTTTCTTTGGCTATCTATAACATTTTATTTGAGTATGGGTAAATTTGTGTATGTGGTAGAGCAAAATAAGGTTAAAAGGTGTCGTGTAGGTTAGAAAATGGCCAAAAATGAAAACAAAAGGGATAGACACTCTTTTTCATGACTGAATTATTTAATTCCTCCTCCCTGACGCATGCATATTCACAACTTATGGTGCCTTCGTAACTTATGCACACTGAATGCTAGAAGGGGTTCATAAAATTTTATTTTCTACACGTAATTCATGCCCTTAAATATGTTGGATGAATTCAGTTTTAAATCATTTAGCTAACAATTTCAAGTACTTGATACTGTATGACACGAGCGTTTAAGTATAATGAAACTCTGCCGATATTTTTTTTGTAGCAATAAAGAAACGGAAAACTTTTGCATTGCAAAGTCAGAACGACAATTTTTTTTCTAATTGTAAGGAGGGAGAGTAATGGTATGGAAAATATAATTGCACCAGTAATATTTATGCAAAAAACTTCGTCGGAGAACTAAACTCTTGGCCAACAACTATTGAGTAGCAGTACTCCATCTCTCTTGTGGAGAAATAATGTGCAGTAAATGAATATCAAAGTTTTGCGAGACATGTAAAGCTAAATCCCCTCCCCTGCTTCGCCCCTCAACACGACCAAATAACAAGTTGTTTACACAGCGCGTGTTTCTCTGGATCATTCTTGAAACTCTCGCCATCGTCACTGGTGAGGAGGGTAAACAGCGCGGCAAAACATGGCCGGGCTGAAGCCTGCCCATGGCGTGATAGCTAACATTGGGTGCCCGTTTTCCTCGTATTAGCGTGGATTTTATTCAATTATATAAATATTTGGCATAACAGCTCCTACGCAAAGTAGATGTATAAAAAATAGCGATTCGATATTATTTGCCTGAAATGTTACTTGCTCAAAGCATTCGACTTGTACAAGTGGGTGAGAGCTATTTGCATATTTTCAATTCGTTTCTATAATGCAGAAATACTATGGTCATTCTGTTCTGCGTGCTCATATTGAAGCTTTTTTATCCTTTTCAATTCCTGCCTTCCAAGTCATGGCAAAACTCGGTATTTTACCTCGTTATATTACACTCAACTTGAAAGGCACACAAAATCAGCAACAGGGGAAAAGTTTACTAAATCTGTACGTATTAGCCGAGATAGGAATCAGAGCAAAGAGAGGAGCTCTTCTTGAAAGAAGCTTCCGTGTATCAAAGAGTTTTAGAGTGAGGCCAAAATAAATAGATAATGCCTTCAAGCAGGCAAATCTTTAGCAGCCCTGATAGGGTATGGTCTCAGTGCTATCCTTCACTCAAACACGTTCACTTGGCCGCAACTTCCCTTGGTGCGTACACTTGACCGCCCTCGCCTCACACGAACGGGCTGCTTGGCGCGTACACTTGACCGCAGTCCACATCTGAGGGAGCGGTGGCACGCTAAGGCAGTGTAACGGGCCATTATTACCTGTTGCTTCCTTACTTTGCAACCGTTTTTAATCTGAGAGATTCCAGGAATACTCGTAACAAAAAAGTGCTCGTTGCAGAAGCAGAAAAATTGCTTAGAGTACTGGAGTTGAGTCGTAGGTTATCTCCACGGAATAATCACGATGCTGTGGTTACAAAGAATAAAATTTCATACAGTGCACTAATGGTTTCTTCACTACTAAGCAGATCACAGTCAAGACGAATATATTGCAAAAGTTGTAGAGATGAATTATTTGTGCTTGATCACTCTGTTTGGCACTAAAATTTCAAACATTTTAGTCTCGAAATAAATATTGACTGATTTTGAAATCTTTCATTTCACAACGCTGCGAACCATTTTATGCGACACGTCTAAAATGGTATTTGCTTCCATGATATTATTTTCTATCTATTCTAAAAACACTAGTCATTTGGAAGCTGGGACGATTCGAAATTTGTACTTCTTTCGTTTTTGCTATGGGTAGAACATTACAAAAACTCATTTAAAAATACATGATGCATAAAAATAAACACTTCTTAAGCTTTCACAAATTCTTCGAAGGAAGAACACGTTTTAGACCGGACTCGTCTTCTTGTAAATGTTTCGAATGAACGACGACAGAAGTTCTGAAGGTCGCCTCATCATCAGATTTGAACTGAAGGTCCATATAGTTTTGCTACCAGTCGTAAAATGATGACCAGTGTTTATCGCACAAGAAAACTTTTCATCGTATTAGAAATGAAGAGTTCTTCAAAAATGAATCCAGCTGTGGAAAGTCCATTGACGACTTAGGTGATCGTGATGGAGAAGTATTTAAGCCGCCACCACTCTCGAAGAAACTTAAGTGAAGCTCCTGCCTATTTCACAAGGATTGAAGAAGTTCGTCAATCAGAAGAAGGTATTATTAATTGCTGGAGAAGAAAATATAGCTATTTGCTGGAACAACCGCACGCGTCAATGGCTTCATAATTTTGGTGAGGAATATGATTCTGTGTTCAACTCATAAAGATTGCGTTCCAAAAAACCCAAGAGTAACAAGTTGACAAAAACCTTTTAGATGAATTTTAAATCGCCTCTCAATCCTTCCATGCCTTTCTCCTTACCATGCATGAATAATAATCTCCCATGAAAAAATTTGCTGATAATCAATGTGGGCTTCTAAATCCCTAAATTGGTATACTTGTAATTGGAAAAAGTCGTCTAGCTCTCTTTCTATTCTGCTCTCCTATTTACTATTTCAGTCTTTGTCAGACTTGTCGCAGACTTTCTACAACAAATGTAATAATTTTTTCCGATGTCCTATTTTGCAGTTGCTTGCCTTTTATGGAAAACGGAAATTTAGATGGACATCACTGACGGTATCCAATGACAACTGCAAGAAAAGATGCAACTCTCTTCTGTCAAATATATTCGTTTTCTGGTCCAGTGGTTAAAGTTTGATCTAACCGAGAATTTCAACCCGAGAAAAACCCTTTGAGGTTGGAAAATTTTACAGTGATCAAACTCTATACCGCCTCTCAACAGAGTTACACCCTCCAGGAAGGGGTCTTTGATGACACTGCTCGAGTACGAGTTTGTCCTGTCAGTCTCCGGCCCAAGACGCGCTCGTACGTTCCTTCACAGACTCTAGTGATGCAAGTCACAAAAGTTAGGACGGAGCTTCAAGCTTTGAGGAATGGATTTTTGAGGATAGTGTGACAGCCAATTCCCTTCCAATTAACCAGACGAAGACTCGTGGTCACTTTTATAAAAGAGATATAGACGACTGACAGCGTGTTATCGAGGAGCGAATGGTAACCTTGAAAACAGTCGTTGAGTTTGTATGATGTTGATGGCCAACGCACATCATTTCTTGAATAAGATTGTGATAATTTTATTGAGTAAGAATGACAATGAAGTTTGTAAATTGATGTCTTTGAAATTCTTCGTGAAGTAAAAAATGACCAAACCTTCACATCCGTTCAAGATCCTGCTAAGTTTGATGAAAATAATGTAAAACAGGTGAACTTCCCATATTTTAATGTATATATAGATCATAAATAGCAAATAAAAAGCCTGAAGAAGAAAAACGTATGAATCTATAAATAATTTAACTTTGAAACACAATTCAAATAAAATTGAACGTGTGATGAAATAAGGAATATAAATTTTGTTGGGAGGTAATAAGGCCAGAAAATTGGAAGCGCGCATAACAAGTGAAATATTTGAGGAAAACACTTCAGAAACAACGTTAGGACTTTGCGGGTGACATTGACCACACTCCCACGGGTAGAGGAGTCTGTGTTTCTCGAAGAAAATTGCTTTGTAGGAAGGTCCTCGAGAGCGGGCGAGGGCTTAACCACGAAAATTCCAGCAAGTGCACAGGAAACATACATCCGGCAGGGAGCTGAAGGCGGGACTTTGAACACTTGAGCGTAACACAAGAGAATTACAATCGGTTAAACTGGATCAAACTGGGCGTGACTCAGAAGTAGATTTTAGGACAAGCAGACCAA